>OX457037.1:17044794-17139794 GCA_949752735.1 Lumbricus terrestris | reverse complement strand
CTATTTTTTAAAAGCTGAAACGTCAAAATAATTTTTTATAAACATACTTACAGCAGACGTAAATTGCTTCGAAGATCCCGAAAAACAGACTCGTGACTGATGCCGTATCTTGGTTGGTTTTGACGGCGTAGTGTTTTGCCAGGATTGTTAGGTAGGACGATAGGGCCGTCCAAAGTATGGCCCCACTTATGCCGAGGATGACACTGGCTGGCAGCATCGTGGCCCAGACTCCGAACCCATTTGCCGCCATCCACAGCAGGTACCCGATCAGCGACACGCACATGCACCATTTGTGGCCGAGCAGATGAATAACGATCCTGGGTAATGCGAGAGAGGACAGAGATACGACGATGTTGCAAACTGCCATGTTGATGACTCCCATGCCCTTCTGAACGTGTAGACTGCTCTGAAGGGCAGCCAAACCTCCGAAGGCTGTGTAGTTCAAGAGAAAGACCAAAGATATGAGGAGCACGTTCTTCAGGATTTGTCGTTTTGTAATATCAATCGGACGTCTGCGACAAATACAACCAGATATCGCTTCTGTTTCAGAAACAAACTGAAGGGATGGAATGGTTCCGGAGGGATCTTCCTCGTTCCGGATCATCGGGTCCGTCTTTGTTGCTGTATCCGCATCCCAGAGGTCTGGGTTATTCTCAATATCTTTCAACTGCTCATCTTCTGAGGTGTTAGTGGTTTCTGTCTTCTGAACATCTTCTGAGGTTGATATATTCTGCATAATTTTTGTAGCCTCTGAGTTATCATGAGTATCCGCTGTTTCTGTTTGTATCTTATTGTCGTCGAAAACCTTAAGAGACATTGTCACCCAAAAATCTGTGCTTTTCAAGATTATATTTTAATTCTTTCACTTTTCCGCAACAGGACCGTTTGTAGGCCTATTTAATTTAGCCTACTATTTATGTCGGTCAGATATCTATAGCTGTGTTTGTTTCTGACCGCGGCTCATGGTTGACTGCAAGTCCAATTTCAGAGTAATTATAAGCAATGAAGCAAGAGACCTATGCTTTCAACGTAAAATCTGGATCTCATGACGCAATATTGTTTGAAGTGGCTTAAGATGTAGCCTAGTACTCTCGGGAGAATTAGAAAGGATGTCGTTTGATTACTAAATATTTTTGCATGACACCTGCTAAGGACCTGAAATGGAAGTTGGAACTCAGCAACATAACAGAATACAATTATTTTTATAAAGACTAAGTGGCCTTTCCCAACTATTTACAGAGTAGCTTTACCGGTCCTGCGGTCCCTGAGTTAAAATTATTATTGCCAAAATGTTTACTAGCGTTCTGACTTTCATCAAGCGGACAGATTAGGCTGATCTTCAAGCTTCAAGTTCAGTCTCTTCTTATTAGAATAACGACAATCCGCTGCTTGTCTAGTTGTTCACTTTGCAGCTGGCGGAAACCCGAACGCAATGATAAATCCTGCTCTATGCATTTAGTTTCAAATATCGTGTCCTATAATTTATAAAAAATTACAAAGAATGTTTCAAGGACGCTTAAATTTCTTCGTATTATTGGCGAAAGCTTACGCAATGACCTGCAATTGTGCATGAATATGTAGTGCTGTTCAATGAACAATTATTAACTATATTTGACCACATGCGGAGTGATAGCAGACCTACATGAACTTATATTTGCCCACAGCCAAAGTTCAAGTTATGGACTTCGCTCAATTGCTGATTAGCAGAATGACTATAGCTATCTCGTCGGTTTATTATACAGCACTGACTTCGAATACAAGTCTGCGGACATCACATAGCCTAGCACGTATTTGCCAAAAGATATACATGTATATTATTGATAATTACATGGTCCAACTGTTTGGAACAAACATCCTATCGATATCTAAATCGTGCCTCATCTCCTATTTAAATAACAGTTACTCGTCACTTGTCCACCTGCTCGGTTTGAGATTGATAATAATATACCGGTGTAGAGTTATGGACCCTACCTATTAGGGTGTCCCAACAAATATTTTTCTAGAAACTTGAAATGCAGTCCCCCTAAAAAGTTTCCATATGGTCCCATACTAACACCTGTAAAGTTTTATGACACTAAAAAAATATTTAGGGGTGGCTCAAGCCGCCCAAATTTAACCCATATTGGCATAATTTGCGCCTGATGTGTCCAACTTCTAAATGCCTTTATATCCCAATCGTTGATCCTATTATAACAAATTTACTACCCTTGGAAAGCTCGTGAATGGTAGAATTAACAGGTATTTAACTTTATTGGATACAATGGATATTTTGGGCATAGTCTTATGCTCAAAAAATGCAAAATCGAGAAAAATTTGAGATTTTTGAACTTTGGACACAATATCAGTGCACACACAACTAATCATTGGGAGTAGTCATTACAAACTCTTGATAATGTAACAAGTCGTGGTTTTAGCTCCTCCATACCTTCATCTGCTTCATAGTAAGAAATTCTGAGGGGGCTGTGAGGTTCAACCCCTATTTGTCCTAGGACCACACAGTAAAGTTTTAATTGCACACCCCATGCAGCTACACAACAAATCAACGTCTGGACCGTTATTTTTTTACTATTCTCATACTGATCTGCTGATTCTACATCACTGCACTCAAATTGTTCTTCAGTTCTACGTTCTACATTTACACATGTCAACAAGATTGTCACAATTGTGGTTAGAAAACATGTGCCTGTGTTTTTCGACAACCTGTACGAGAAATTGTCTCCGATCTACGTTCTTCGTTATCGTTGAGCTGAAATTCTGTATCAAAGCTGCGTCATGTTTGTTCAGCACAGTCATTTACACAGACCAACGTTATGAAAAATCACACGTGGTCTTATACGATTGGCTATCTCGCCACTCTTTCACCGAAAGATCGAGAAAACTATATTTGAACGCAGCATGGTTTGGGAAAAACTTTTAGGAAGAGATAACCCCGTTATTCCACATTAATGAGAACTCACTGAAAGAACAGAGAGAATTGCTATCTCTTATATCTTAGGTGCTGGTATACCAAGAATGATGTTGCATCATTTTCAGACTTGTCATCTAGAGCAGCATTGCCAGAATTATAAAGCTATGGATTAATTCAAAGAGAGCAGTGACTCTACATGAGAACACCGCCTGACTGTAGATGTCAATCACAAATCTGAGACTTGTTTGGGTTGGATGCCCTGTAATTCACGGTCGTCAACTGTATATGTGATTCGTTTCCATCATAAAGCAATTAGATCTATATTGCCTTACCCATCCAACTTGCTCTGTGATGGCAACAGGCTTGCGAAATGCTACCGAATTGTTCAATCCAACCATGAATACCAAGAGTTTTGAAAATTCTTGATAGTCATATTTCGAGTATGGCCACGCTAAAGCTGTTCAGTAATGAATTCTTATGATTTGTTAGATGCAGACTGCAGTAGCATTGGTCGAGGGTTTGGTTGATGGTGAACCAGATTGGAGCATTCATCTTTAAATGGCTTGCAGAGCTTAATTACAGACCATTGATGGACAAATTTTTACCAAGGACACAAAGAATGCACCAGGCAACTGGACTTAAAAGATTTCTGTGATGTTAACAAGATGTTACGACTGATGGCTGATGTAGAAGGGTGCAAGGCATTGCAAACTCTATTTAATATGCAGTTATTGAAAGCCGTTGTCTCAAAGCATTTGCCAATAATTAGGCCTAATGCATCACACTTTCACGACTTCAAAAGGTTCAAACTGCAACCGTTGATTCCTGTCCTGGTCCAGAGGTCAACTTTAGCACACCAACATGTTTGTAGGCTACTTCCACCAACTAGAGAAAAATCAGACTGACAATCTGTTAACCTTATTCATTTCTACTCCACTGATGATTGCCATGTGGAGGTAGCGACCTGCAATCCTAGTGCACGACATTTACATCATTCGTTTGCTCGAGAGCTTAACTGTCGTCCTTATGCTTGAAAAACCTCATTCGCAAATACAATAAGGTTGCATATTTGTAGATTTTAGTATTTCAGAGCAATATAAGGTTATTAAGCAATACATAAGCACGCTAGTGGGATCAAAGTGTGGACCTCCGAAAATTTCAAACTCATAGGCCTATATGTCGCACGTATAATTTGTGACAACTTACACATATTATATGTGAGCTTTGAGCGGCCTCTAAATATTTTCAAAATGTCCAGAAATTTGGCAGGTACTATCATAGGACCATAAGGAAACTTTTTGGAGGGACTGCATTTCAAGTTTCAAGAAAAATATTTTTCCTGTGCAATCGTGGGACACCCTACTACCTATAGGCTACTGAAAACGAATTTGTGGTCACGTAAAAAGCTAAAGAGACGCCGAGGCTCGAAACCCGTCGCTTGATGATTCTTAGCAATTGTTATTATTATAATAACAATATAATAATTGTTATTTTTGTAATAACAATATAATAATTGTCATTATTATAATAAAAATTCCTTATTCTCTGTTTGTTTAGTTCAAAAGACTTTTCAGGATTAGACAACGCTCATTTTGTCATCAGTGCAGCTCAGATTTAAATCACACTCACTGATGATCATTAGAGGTCTATTCATTCATTCATTCATTCATTCTATGGATTTATATATAGCGTCCTGCGACCCTCTGGAAATCTGATCATAGGCGCTCCCATCCCAGCCACGGTGAAAGAAATAAAAGACTTGAGAGGTTAGTGAAACAAGGATTGACTGGACAGATTAATAAAGGAACGAAGTCAATCCTAATGGACGGCCTTAGAAGTTGGGCAAGAAATTTAATTTGCGTTTCAGTAGGCCTATTCAAGGGATACTGCTGAAAATAAGTAACTAGGCGTCCAAACATTCGTATATAGCCTTTAATAGCCGCTTCATATATCCGCGTCGTAAGCAGTTATTCAATAGGACCAGTGCTTAAAGTGTAAAAAAAGAAGTGCCAGGACGCTGAATTGTATAATTGGTCGTCAGTGGCGGCGCCGAAGGCGCGAGGCTGCGAGTGCCGAAGGCACGAAGCCCATGCCGACTAGGGGGTCTGGGGGAGCGTCGCAAGCTCCCCCAGCGGGGTCTGGGGCGGAGCCCCAGCAACCGGCGCATTTTTAGCTGTGTCGACCTCAAATAGAGCCATTTTAGACTCTTGTTTGCCAGCTATTTGTGAACAATAAAGTCGCGAAAACTTCAAGAATAAGTCGTTTTCAGTGTTGCAAGCTACCAGGATAAAAAAATACAAGTTTTATTGTAAAAGATAAAGGTTTTGTCTTTACCGTAATCACAACAGTGAAAAGTTTAGGTAATTAAGAAGCTAAGACAGCGGGGTCTGGGGCGGGGCCCCAGCGACCGGCGCATTTTTAGCTGTGTCGACCTCAAATGGAACCATTTTAGGCTCTTGTTTGCCAGCTATTTGTGAACTGCATGGACGCCGTCCTGGCAGTCATGGACGACCGTCCTGGCAGTGCTGGCCAAATAAGTCATAGGACGGCGTCCTGCCTCGAAAATAAGTGCCAGGACGCCGTCCATGACCGTCCTGGCACACTTTAAGCCCTGAATAGGACTGCATTAATTTGTTTAAATTTTGAAGTCCCTGCTTAACAGGAGGCAATTTGTCCACAGGTGCAGCTGCCACCTATTGAAAGACAACAAATATTGTCGCTGCTGATTGGCCAGTCATTGCTCGTCGAGGGCAGATGGGGTGGATATAATTATAGGCCTCATATTTATCGACATACTAATATTTATCGACATCCTAACTTACTGGTACTCACTGTCATGTTGATCATTGAACAGTCCACCAAGAACGTCACTGCACTGCCTGAACGCTATTATGAGCAGCATATCAAATTTGTTGTTACAGTGTCTGGCCTAGCAGCCAAACAAAGCGTAGCTTACATCACAGCCATTTTTGAGTACTTGGATTAGTTTCTTTATGCTCAAAAAACACTCGTTCTCTAAGGTTTATCCTGCTTGTTAGCTGCTTTGTAAGGCGCATGGTCGTGATACGGCGCCATATAAATTGTGGTAATTATTATTATTAATTATTAGTGGTTTCATATGTTCCGAAGCGACTATAATACTTATTTCTGTATGTTAAGTTCTAATGGATTAATTCACTTAGGAGTTACATTATTAGCGAACATTTTGTTCAGCTACTAGGCCCTATTAATAAGTTGGCGAGAGAAGAATAGAGCAGACACTTAGTCATGATTCATTGGATTGGGAAAAAGTCAGAGCTTTCCAGATAGCCACGGAGTCTACGCTTATTAAATGTTACAAAGTTATTTCACTGGCAGTGCTGGTACGTCCTTGAACAGTGATTCAGGTTCTCCATTGTTCAATAATTAATAATAAAACGCAAAAATAGTGTGGACAGATGGCATGTGCACTAGGGTGTCCCACGATTGCACAGGAAAAATATTTTTCTTGAAACTTGAAATGCAGTCCCTCCAAAAAGTTTCCTTATGGTCCTATGATAGTACCTGCCAAATTTCTGGACATTTTGAAAATATTTAGAGGCCGCTCAAAGCTCACATATAATATGTGTAAGTTGTCACAAATTATACGTGCGACATATAGGCCTATGAGTTTGAAATTTTCGGAGGTCCACACTTTGATCCCACTAGCGTGCTTATGTATTGCTTAATAACCTTATATTGCTCTGAAATACTAAAATCTACAAATATGCAACCTTATTGTATTTGCGAATGAGGTTTTTCAAGCATAAGGACGACAGTTAAGCTCTCGAGCAAACGAATGATGTAAATGTCGTGCACTAGGATTGCAGGTCGCTACCTCCACATGGCAATCATCAGTGGAGTAGAAATGAATAAGGTTAACAGATTGTCAGTCTGATTTTTCTCTAGTTGGTGGAAGTAGCCTACAAACATGTTGGTGTGCTAAAGTTGACCTCTGGACCAGGACAGGAATCAACGGTTGCAGTTTGAACCTTTTGAAGTCGTGAAAGTGTGATGCATTAGGCCTAATTATTGGCAAATGCTTTGAGACAACGGCTTTCAATAACTGCATATTAAATAGAGTTTGCAATGCCTTGCACCCTTCTACATCAGCCATCAGTCGTAACATCTTGTTAACATCACAGAAATCTTTTAACCTTTACCAATCCAATAAAATTTTTATAACAGCACCTCCAGATCCAATATAACTGACCGCTTGACCGTCTTCTGACCGTCCAACTTCTCTATTGTTGTCCAAGGTACAGAACGGAATGGGATTTGAATAATGTGACAAGTGACACTTGCAGCCTATCTACCGCGTGAATGAGACTTGTATGAAGCTGTCCAGGAGGAGCAAATTAGCTGACGGCTCTCGTGCGATACATGTTTACCGATCTATGGGATAATTCACAAGCTACCGTCAGTGACCACTGGGTCACTTTGGTGGCCAATATTGATCATAAAATTTCTATGCCATACCCCGCCCAAATCCAATAAAATTTAGGTAATATGGGCCTTTGCATATGTACACAATTCATTACATATATATAGTATATATATATATATATATATATATATATATATATATATATATATATATATATATATATATATATATATATATATATAGTATGTGCCTGGCGAAAATGAAAAGAGATAGATGATACAGACAGGAATACATATACAGACAGATAGACAGATAGATAGTAGGGTTGAGTGATTGAAACCTGGGCCAAGTCGACAGACACGACATTCCTTCCCATCATTTTGTGGCTCTGAAAAGAGCCGTTTGTTATGAGCCTTTGAAATGCCAGTATGACTGGTCTATTCAAGACTTACGGATGGCCCTTTTAGCTAATTAGGACTGAGCTATGTCTACTACCTGTACAAGGCAGCCCATGCAATAACTAATGAGCCGATAGTGTGTCCTTTGAAATATAGATACAGGCACTGTTCTATGCAAGACCTATGCAGCAGCCAAGCGGATCGGCTTGGTCAGCTAATTGGAAGTGAATGCTCAGGGTAAACAAATGTCGCCGAACGACCTCAACAGTCGGTATCTGACATTTGAGATACATTTGACGCCAGGAATACTGCCTGTATAGCTTCGGCTTGGCGACATTTGACGCCAGGAATACTGCCTGTATAGCTTCATCCATTGAAATGGTAATGAAGCAGAATAGTTAATAAGGCATCGAAATGCATTGGGCAGTATAGTGGCCTGAGGAGCGGAACGACATATTTGAACGGGCCACTATAGTGGCCCAAGGAGTGGAAAAGGTTAAGTCCAGTTGCCTGGTGCATTCTTTGTGTCCTTGGTAAAAATTTGTCCATCAATGGTCTGTAATTAAGCTCTGCAAGCCATTTAAAGATGAATGCTCCAATCTGGTTCACCATCAACCAAACCCTCGACCAATGCTACTGCAGTCTGCATCTAACAAATCATAAGAATTCATTACTGAACAGCTTTAGCGTGGCCATACTCGAAATATGACTATCAAGAATTTTCAAAACTCTTGGTATTCATGGTTGGATTGAACAATTCGGTAGCATTTCGCAAGCCTGTTGCCATCACAGAGCAAGTTGGATGGGTAAGGCAATATAGATCTAATTGCTTTATGATGGAAACGAATCACATATACAGTTGACGACCGTGAATTACAGGGCATCCAACCCAAACAAGTCTCAGATTTGTGATTGACATCTACAGTCAGGCGGTGTTCTCATGTAGAGTCACTGCTCTCTTTGAATTAATCCATAGCTTTATAATTCTGGCAATGCTGCTCTAGATGACAAGTCTGAAAATGATGCAACATCATTCTTGGTATACCAGCACCTAAGATATAAGAGATAGCAATTCTCTGTTCTTTCAGTGAGTTCTCATTAATGTGGAATAACGGGGTTATCTCTTCCTAAAAGTTTTTCCCAAACCATGCTGCGTTCAAATATAGTTTTCTCGATCTTTCGGTGAAAGAGTGGCGAGATAGCCAATCGTATAAGACCACGTGTGATTTTTCATAACGTTGGTCTGTGTAAATGACTGTGCTGAACAAACATGACGCAGCTTTGATACAGAATTTCAGCTCAACGATAACGAAGAACGTAGATCGGAGACAATTTCTCGTACAGGTTGTCGAAAAACACAGGCACATGTTTTCTAACCACAATTGTGACAATCTTGTTGACATGTGTAAATGTAGAACGTAGAACTGAAGAACAATTTGAGTGCAGTGATGTAGAATCAGCAGATCAGTATGAGAATAGTAAAAAAATAACGGTCCAGACGTTGATTTGTTGTGTAGCTGCATGGGGTGTGCAATTAAAACTTTACTGTGTGGTCCTAGGACAAATAGGGGTTGAACCTCACAGCCCCCTCAGAATTTCTTACTATGAAGCAGATGAAGGTATGGAGGAGCTAAAACCACGACTTGTTACATTATCAAGAGTTTGTAATGACTACTCCCAATGATTAGTTGTGTGTGCACTGATATTGTGTCCAAAGTTCAAAAATCTCAAATTTTTCTCGATTTTGCATTTTTTGAGCATAAGACTATGCCCAAAATATCCATTGTATCCAATAAAGTTAAATACCTGTTAATTCTACCATTCACGAGCTTTCCAAGGGTAGTAAATTTGTTATAATAGGATCAACGATTGGGATATAAAGGCATTTAGAAGTTGGACACATCAGGCGCAAATTATGCCAATATGGGTTAAATTTGGGCGGCTTGAGCCACCCCTAAATATTTTTTTAGTGTCATAAAACTTTACAGGTGTTATTATGGGACCATATGGAAACTTTTTAGGGGGACTGCATTTCAAGTTTCTAGAAAAATATTTGTTGGGACACCCTAATGTGCACAATAAAGAAACCTCTATCAACATTGCCGCCATTGCTAAAAGGGTTCCATGTAAAAAAATTATTGTTTGCAGGATCAAAAAGTGGTGGTGAATCTCACCACCGCTTTTTAAAGTGGCGGTGACCGTACACAGTGGCGGCGCCAGGATTTCAGTTTCGGGGGGCTCAAGCCTCGACCGAAATCTCCTGAAAATTTTGCATTTTCGCCGCCAAAATTTCTGACGACATTTTTTTTTTAGTCGTCAGCCCAAAATCGTGGATATTTTACTGTAAAAAAATTCCGATGGCCCTTTTTTAAGGGGGGCTGAGCCTCTTGTAGGGGGGCTTAGCCCCCCAGATCCCCCTAGCGCCGCCACTGACCGTACACCACCATCACAATAGAAAGTTACACTTATGTCCACTGCTGTGAACAGCATAGGCTACGTTATCAGACGACGAAATGCTAAGCCAAGTATTTATTTATTCCGCCAGTTGCTCCAATTACTCTGCTAGCTGCACCAATTGCCTATGAAAGACATCATGTATATGGATAGCTGATTATTTATTTTATTATTCTTCATAAAGATTTATACAACTCAAGCTAAGATCGACAGTTTGATATGTTGCCTTTTCCTGTCATACTTCGTGTCTGTATCCGCCCGATCATTAAGAAATATAATTTTTCATCCTAGTTGCGAGAACGTTGTTAATGGACTTTAGTGTCTGCGTGGCTTTGCGAGGTTTCTTCTGAAACCGAAGATAACGACTAGCAGAAGAGTAAGACCCAGAATGAGCACCGAAGTCAGGATCTGAAGTTTGACTCGCGTGCAGAGGAAGCTGCTGTAGAAAAATGCAATCATGAATCCACCGGACTGGAAGACCTGGAAGCTGGAGAAGGCGGCTTCCGTATCATCGGAAAATAGAACTCCGTAGATAGCTGAAAATGAGAGAGGTCAATTTGCTAAACTTGAAAAAAATGTTGGCGACATATCTTTCAATCATATCATTTGAACATTGTTGAAATTTTAAAATGTTAAACCTAAACTAGATTATTCGTTTAAAATTTTAACATTTCTCGGTGAAAGAAAACGTTGACTTTCAATGCCTTCTAGCGTTCTAGTTAGCCTACTAATGAATCTAAAATTCGAAATTAAATTAATGCATTTCTACCATCCCCAGACATTAGGCCCTACTAGCCGCGCCTCAGATTCACATTTCGGGATGATCTTGCGCGCGTAACAAATTGTTTTTGTAAAGACCTGCTAAATTTATTTGTTAATTATAATAACAATTCTATTACTCAACTTTAGACTAATTTAGTGGCAGAACTGGAATTAGCTTACTATTATAGATATACAATCCGTATTTCAAGTAGGCTAGCTGTCGTTCCCCTTACTCCAAAAGCAGATTTATAGCCTACTCCCTAATTTGGGCCCTTCTTGGTTGGTTTCCTGGAACTAGCAGCAAAACGTTAACGTAGGCTATTCACTACAGTGTTGGTCCTATTTGCAGAAGCTATAGCATCTTTCTCATTGCTGCCAAATCTGATTCTGCATCCTCTCTTTACGGAAGTCTACATTTGTCCAATTCGAATGTTACAGACTGCTGTTATAATCAAGGCCGTAGCTAGGGGGTTGTTTGCAGTGTTTGAACACCCTCCGTCGAATGAATAATGTAAAAATTAAATAATGCATTTACTAGCACATGATGTAAGAACTGCAGTCTCAGTGTGTAATGCAAACTTCGAGCACAGATGTCGAAAATCGGTGGAAATACTATAGTGTTTTTGCACCGCCGTGAACGTATTACGAGCCAAAACGTGGTCAGAAAATTTCGCGAAAAATCTAGAAAAAACCCCATAAATTATATACTGGCTGAGGCCTTGGTTGTAATTGTGGTAGGTAAAGATTTTCATTTGCTTTGACTCATGGCTGCCCGAAAGGCCTAGACTGCGATAAAAAATAACAACCTAGGTTAATATGGTGCTCCGAATTCTCACAGCCTGAATTGGCAAATCTGGTTTTGTTAAAACAAGCATGTCGGTAGTAGCGTGCTATATATACCGTTAGAATTTACAATGCACCAACCAACGACGAACCATTAATTTCTACGCGACACACCGGTAAGAACCTATGGGTTGACCTGAGATGAATTGATAGAGAGTCAGCGGCTTAAACCGAATAGAAAGATTTAATCTTAATTAAGGTAATTTTAGTTTATTAAAGATGCTTTGGACAACATTCAGGCAGACGAATGTGTTACATGCGTGTTGTTCCAATGTAAATTATCCATTACCAAACCTGGAAAGACAATAATAAATCTAGTAGAATCAATTATTCCGTGAGCTTTCGTTTTTTAACAAGGAGTATGTGGGTTAAACTGGGTTTGAGCAGATGCATCTATCACCCACCTGGATTTCCCAGTCACTCTGTCACATAAGCCGATCAGAACTGAAAATTGAATATCAAAAGATAATAAAGCTGAAAACTTAAATAAAAAGGCATTAGAGGCCCTACTGTAAATTAATGTCAACTAAATCGCATTCATGGTGGTCTGCCTAATAATTATTATTATTGAACAGCCCTTTGAAGTGCGTATCTGCTTCCATCTTCTACTGCACTCTTACCTTTGACCTGGACCGTCCAAACGGAGTCAGCCAATGCGCTGAAGACTGGAACGATGAAGAACAGCGACACTTGATTACCGGAAGGAGTCCACAACCACAGAGTCAACTGGTAACTCAGGTCCATTGCCAAACCTCGAAAGACAATAATAAATCTAGTAGAATGATTTATTCGGTGGCTGTTTAGTCCGCGTAACCGAGAACGGTTGAACTTAACTGGGAGGGGGGCGGTAGAGTAGTGGTTAACACGCTGGCCAAGAGTGCGAGAGGTAGTGAGTTCGAGCCCCCGTTGGGCGGATTTGCTTTGTAGGCTGCCATTGGCGCCGTGTAATTACAAAGCTGTCTGTTCAGTTGGTAGTTAAGTTTAATTAAGATTACTGCATAACTTGTAAATGTAAAGCGCAGTGCGTCTTGCAGGCGTTTAATTAAAGAAAATATATTATTATTATTATTATTAATTAAATAATAAATCACGCACGGTCAGACATGAGGCTGTAAAGGAGCTTAAGGAGCCACTATTATATAGGGCCCCTAAAGTAGCGGTACAATCTCACGAGCAAACATATTTAGGTAGGCCAGTTGGATATATTTTGGGAACAGGGTGGAAATGGTGAACGCTACGGCAGAATGAGCATCTTCATTCCGGTATATTAGACATTCTTCTGCAAGACGTCAAGGACCTGTTTTTTTAAATTTCACCTGCGGTCAACGTTTACTCTCATTCTTTCCAATTTCACACGAACAAAGTCATTGATTGAATGCCTCTCGTTATAATACATTTATAAGCAAAAGACTATTATTACTGTTATATAGAATAGGGCGGTGATTAGCGACTCTGTTATTAGGGACAATGACTGCAAAGAAAAAAAAAGAATGCAACGGATCCGAATTGTCCAAAAGTCAGGGAATATGTATGTCAATTGTAAAAGGGATTGATCACAATTATTGATAAGATATACATGTATGTCCTATGGTAACTCCGCCACTGGCTGCACTCTGTCCGTGCCAGTTCCAAGCCTTGATGAAGGAGGAGGGCGTCACTAGTCATCTCTCAAATGGCAGTGTCGTTAATCAGCAACAAGCTCTTGTGTTAGAAATTTACTATCCGCGATAATTGCGACTTGCAAAAGTTCTTCTCTCAGATATTTGGTCAATCTGAAAGGAGTTGCTGAGATGGAGAAGAGTCTAGATACAGAGATGAGCATCATCGTCGCATTCAGGATGCCTGAAAAGAGTCGGATAATTATAATTACGGGCACGGCTTTGAAAGTGGTAAGAAGGACATTGGTTGGTAGGTCCAGATAGGGGATAGGCGATGTCAGGATTTGCCATAATATGTAGCCAAGCAATCTCAGCCACTGGAGACTTAGCCGACCAGATATTTTATGACCTTTTCTGTTAGAGTGGGTATTTTGCCTATAATTTTTTCTCAACAGAGCTCCTCGTAGACGTTTTAAGAAACTTTAGGATATAATAGTTTAAATTAAGGAATGCAGTGGAAGCGAGACCAAGATCTATGACGTCTGGTTATCTCTTACCGAAGATTAGCACCGGTATGATGCCGGTGTACTTGGTGATCTTGCCGCTGAAGAAACACCCAAGTGATTTGCAGATTGAGGCCGGAATCAGACACCAGCCAACCATCGAAATGGCCAGAAAACACGACACGAATGACTAACAAAACACAAGCAACAATGTGACCAACGTTGAATCCACCACTCCTCATCTCAGAAACACAGCAAAAAATCAATCACGCATGAACCGATGGTAGTATTAATACCAGCCACAAGAATCGTAATAGCAAAAGCAGTGTTATATAGCACCAGTGGTAATAGCAGCAGCAGTTATAGTGGTAGCAGCAGTGGTGGTAGTAGCAGCTGCAGTAGTAGGAGCAGCGGACAGTGGTAGTAGCAGCAGCAGCAGTGGTAGTAGCAACAATAGTTGTAGATGTAGTAATGATCATTATCAAAGTTCTCATCATTTTGGTCTTGATATCACAAGCAGGATAGCGTTCTTGCAACCCCATCAACAGAGCAATGAGGAATGAAAGAGCAATGAGAACAGCATTATTATAATCATCAACAGCATCATCATCATCATCATCATTAACACCATCTACATCATCATCCATAATTGATTATAAGACTTTCATTTCATCATCCTACAGCTTCCAATGCAAATTCCACCGACTACTATTATTATATTGCCCATATTAAGTAGCCTCATGGTTGTTATTATTTGTATTATTGATTAATATTGATGATATTAATGTTATTATTATTGTCCTTATTATTATTACTTTCATTATTATTATCGTTATTATTATTATTATTTTTTTTTTGCCCCGAGGTAAACATGATCCCTCGGGGACTTATTTACTCATCAGTCATTTGGTCGACGTAATCTCTGCAAGCAATAGGCCTATATTATTATTATTAATATTATTATTATTATTATTATTATTATTATTATTATTATTATCGTCATCATCACTATTTTATTATTATTATTAATATTATTATTATCATCATCATCATCATCATCATCATCATCATCATCATCATCATCATCATCATCATCATGTTATTGTTATTGAAAGGCTAGTCCTTTTCCAAAGCGGGCATCGGGTTAACGAAAGAGCCCGTGAAGGCCACAGCGTTAAAGCGCTGAATAGCGATTGAAAGTCTTTGGAAGAGGAAGGACGTCTCCCTCAGATCGTCCGACGCCTGCGACAGGTGACGACCTAAATCAGTTAACAATTCAATTCCTCTAGAATTGATGGGACCTAGCGTCTCCAGGGCCAGCGGAATGAAGTCAAGTGTAGCTGTAATCGACGTATATTTGTGTTCCTTTCTACTATCTGCTAGTTCTGCTGCTGCTCCTGCAGTGACAGCCGTTGCCTGCAGATAGGAGGGCGCAAGGGTGTCGACCACAGTGGCATCCCATACGAGACAACGGCCCGCTTTCCACGGAATAAGAGTGGTGCCGTCCGGTCTCCTCCCGTCCGAACGTAGCATGCCCCGTGGTTCTTTGACCGCTGGAAAGCCGGCTCTGATGAGACTCCGGTGAATAAGGTCGTTGATGGCAGCGTGCCTGGCGACTCGACCAAAACCCAGAGCACAGGAGAGGCCGTGTGTCCCTCTAGCGGTGACCAGCGTGACACAAGCGCAGACGTGAGGTTGACAGATATTGGCTCCTAGACGAAGTCCGACTGCCACTCTGATGGCCTCATCACTGAGCCTGAGGCCGCATGAAGTGATCGGCATACAATGTAGCCAGTCGCTAGCGTGCTTGAAGAGATATTATTACATCACTATTATTATTATTATTATTATTATTATTATTATTATTATTATTATTATTATTATTATTATTATTATTATTATTATTATTATTATTATTATCTTGTCATTATTACCATTATAATTATAATTATTATTATTATTATTATTATTATTATTATTATTATTATTATTTTTAAATTCATCCATTTCGGGCGTGGGTCTTCTAAAGGAACCACTAAATGCTATGGAGTTGAAGCGCTGAATTGTGATTGAGAGCCTTTGAAATAAATAGCTGGTCTCTCGCGGTTCGCCAGTAGCTAGTGTGAGGTGGCGACCCATGTCCGAGATAAAATTGAGGCCTGCGCTGTTGATGGGGCCCAGTGTTTCCAGGGCAAGGGGGATTATTATTATTATTATTATTATTATTATTATTATTATTTTTATTATTATTATTATTATTATTATTATTATTATTATTATTATTATTATTATTATTATTATTATTATTATTATTATTTATTATTATTATTATTTATTATTATTATTATTATTATTATTATTATTATTATTATTATTATTATTTTTGTCCATTACATTCGAACAACCCTAATGTCTAGGCTACTATCGATATATTATTGCAACGAATATTATTATTATTATTATTATTATTATTATGGAACTGTCGGATTATATAGAATTGTTACAAAGGCAATGTGGAAAACGTATACGCACAACGGTAAAAACCAAATTTATATTATCTCGATGACCTAGCAATTGCATCAGAGCACATACTCACTTTCGTGTACTCGGCATCATGAAAGGTATTTTGTATTCCAGTGTACATGGTGATAGGAATCAGCAGCAATTGTTTCACGTCGCGCATTTGTCTAACTGTTGCCATCAGTGACGATGTTACCATATAACGGATGTTGGTCGAATCTGACTTTGGGTTTCGAACCCAAGACCTCGGAAGAGGATCAACGAAGACACAGCAGATGAGGAGAGCGATGGATACAATGGCGACATAGACTCCGACCAAAGTCCAGATCTACATTGAAAAGAGTTATCACAATTATAGTAGGCCTTACCTATAGGCGTAATAACTAATAACGTGCTCTAATTCTTTCCAATTTCACACGAATTAAGTCACCGATTGAATGCCTCTCGTTATAATACATTTTTAAGCAAAAGAATATAATACTGTTATAGAATAGGGCGGTGGTTTGCGGCTCTGTTATTGGGGACAATGACTGCAAAAAAGAGAATGCAACGAATCCGGATTGTCTAAAAGTCTGGGAACATGTATGTTGCTACACGTTGTCTATGGAGAATTAAGAAAATAGGCCCCGAGTGTAAAAAATATCATTTAATGACAAAAGCGATATTTACAAGCTACCTATTATTCACAATACCTTCATGAAAGAAGAGCAACAGGCAGAATCGAAACACCAGCCCAACGTCCTGGTAACCAAAACTTCAGCCAGTCTAACCAAGACCTGGTAAGCTCAAAGCGAACATCATTCCAGAAGAAAGTCACCACCAGGGCAACGCAGACACCAAAAAACGGCCATTCAGGTCCCACGAACCGCAAACGGTGCGAAAATCGCCAACACGAGGCAAACGATGCCTCACGAAAACCGAACTTCGTCCAAACGGTGGCAAAACGGTGTCTCTCTAACCATTCGACTCGACTATATTTATAAGGCACCCAAAGTAGGCTAAAGTTACCGCGCGCAAGCCACTTCTTCAACTCACGGCAAAATGCACAGCAGGTCAAACCATGTCTGATAAGTTCAGCAAAATAATGTTAGATACACACGTTGTCTAACATACCTCCCTCATAATGCACGAGTCGACCCGTAGGGTCGGCGAAGTATAACTCTCCAATGTTCAAACTCACCTGGTCACCTGGTACCGTCAGCTCTTTGAGCTCTGGCGACAGTCATGATGACATCCTCTCCATTGTCTCCTGTTTATTGTCGCCTCTTTTAGCTCTTCCAAGCTCATTCCAGACTTTTCCTGTACTTCATCCATCCACCTCTTCCTTGGTCTTCCGCGTCTTCTCCTTCCTTCACCACATGCCGTCATCATCTCCTTTTCCAAACCGTTTGATCTCATCACGTGGCCGAAGTAGCTGAATTTCCGCCTGGTTGCTGTTTGTTGCAGTGTCTCCTCCCTCTCTATTCCGAGCTCCTCACGCACCGACTCGTTAGTTCTCCTTTCCATCCATGAGATCTTTAGCGTCTTCCTCCAAATCCACATCTCGCACGCGTTGATTTTCTTTTCCATATCCTGAGTCTTCGTCCATGTCTCGCATCCATAAAGGACCACTGGAAAGATCAATGCTCTCACCAATCTTTTCTTTGTTTCCCTGGTCACATATTTATCTCTCCAAATCCTTCCCAGACCGTTCATTGCCGTTTTTCCCATTGTTACCCTTCGCCTTATTTCCATGTCACTTCTTCCCTCCTTCTCTATCATAGATCCCAGGAATGTGAAGCTCGAAACCACCTCTATCACTTCTCCATCCACCTCAAAATTTTCCCATGTTGCAGTTGTCATAACCTTTGTTTTCTTTACATTGAAGTATAGTCCCGCCTTTTCGCTTTCCTTCCTGACTCTTCTTATTAACTCGGCCAGGTCGTCCCTCTTCCCTGCCAATAATGTCGTATCATCGGCGTATCTCAAGTTATTCAGTATTTTCCCCGCTATCCTTACCTCCTCTGTTGCCTCCTCCAATCCAGCCCTCCTCATAATTCTCTCCGCATACAGATTGAACAGGAAAGGGGACAAAATGCATCCCTGTCTCACTCCTTTCCTTATTTTAAATTTCTCTGTGTCTCCATATTCCGTTCTTATCACCGCCTCCTGATCCACATAAAGGCCTTTCAGTAGTTTAACCAGATGCTTCGGAATTCCCATCTCAATCAGCGTCCTCCACAGTAGTGTATGGTCAATGCAATCAAACGCCTTACTATAGTCTATAAAACACATATGCGCCTCTTGCCCGTACTCCATCTGTCTCTCCATAATCCACCTTATATTGGCGATGTGATCGCGCGTTCCTCGCGCCTTCCTGAATCCCGCTTGGTTGGCTGGTAATTCCCTTTCAATTGTCTTCTCCATTCTTTTGTGGATTATTTTGAGGAGTATTTTGCTCGTGTGTGATATCATCGCTATCGTTCGATAATTTCCACACTCTCTCGCGTCTCCTTTCTTGAATATTGGTATGAACACTGACTTTTTCCAGTCCTCCGGCCACTCCCCAGTTCTCCAGATTTGATTGCATAGCTTTGTAATAGTCCTCACCACTGCTTCATCTCCCGCTTTTACCAGTTCTATAGGTATTCCATCATGTTCAAACTACTTAACTACAAAATGTCTGAGTCAACAGTTCCATAAGCATGTTCCTGAACAGTTCTGAAAATAACGTCCTTGACCCAAAGTTCTTGAAACAACGCTCGTGCCAAAGTCCTTGATACAGTTCAGCAAAAGGTCTTTAACAGTTCGGCAACACCATCCTAAGCCGACTGGTGACTCAGAATGTCCGGAAAGACATTCATCTTGCCTGGAGAATGGAAGCTGAATGAAGGTTCTCTATAGGTGAGATGGAAGCTGGATGAAGGTTATAGAAATGGAAGCTGAATGAAGGTTCTCTATAGGTGAAAAAAGAGCTGGATGAAGGTTCTCTATAGGTGAAATGGAAGTTGGATGAAGGTTAGAGAAATGTAATCTGGATGAAGGTTCTCACTGGATGAAGGTTCTCAATAGATGAAATAGAAGCTGGATGAAAGTTAGAGAAATGGAAACCGGATGAAGGTTCGCTATAGGTGAAATGGAAGCTTGGATGAAGGTTCTCTGTAGGTGAAATAGAAGCTGGATTGACGAAAACAACGCTTTCACGGGGGGTAACCTGAATTCCTAGGGGATAGGACGAAAGTTACCGGAGGTACTGTTTAGGCGGGGGTAATTTGAAACCTTTACACCGGTGCAAACGGCGCTGTATTAATTGTCTAGATATAGCGAAGCCTAGAAGGCTACATACCACAGCTGAAGGAGGTTTTGTGAAGAGAGTGCTATTGGATGATGAAGCTGGACAGTCGTTCAGTCCGCACCATTCGAGCAACTGTTCATCATCCAGATCAGTCGTCTGATTGGTGTAATCGGGAAAGGGTGAAGAGGAGGAAGATCCACCCAAAATAGAGGACGAAATGATCGATCCAAAGACACTGGCTGTTGGAGTAAATTTGAAAGTAAAGGTTACTGAAGACGACACCACAGCTACTGTGCACAGTAATTGTGGATAGACCTGGGAGTCGACCCCAATAAGTCGACCCCAGTCGACTTGGTCATTCCAAGTCGGGTCGGGTCGTTTCTGCTCACCGCAACTGACCCCAAGTCGAATTTTGTAGATAGAAGTCACTTGAAGTTGTTTTTACCTCAAGTCGACTTAAACCGACTTGAGACACAAACATAGTTAAATTTGCCACTTCAAACCAATGATCGTGATAGCATTTAGGCCTAAGCAGCTTTTGTTGCCTATAGTGTATTTACAAGAATGAATGAGTCCTTTGCTAAACAGAGACTTAATTACTGATTATTTTACCGGTCGGCTATCGTGCAGACTGCCGTCTGCCGATCTATTCATATAATTTGTAATTTTATGCTTAAACGTAACGCCTATAGGCATGCGCCTAATTAAAATGGTGAAACAAAATGTTACTAAAACACTAGCACGTGTGCTTATCAAGCAAATCAGTGAACTTCTAGTGGTCAGTGAATTCGGCGCAAAGAAAGCTGGATCTACAAGGCCTATAATAAATCGATAGTTTGGCGCTATTTTGGTGCGCTACATCTGCAGTAGGCTACTGTTGTCAGCAGATGGAAAACTATTGTGGGGCCAATAATTGGACAATGAAAGACTTTACTGTCAGTGAGTAGGCCTAGTAGCTGTAGTAGCCTACTGTAGGATGATGCGCTTGTAATGCTATTTGTTAAGTTGCGGGATGATGTTAGTGGCCAAATAATTATGAAAACAGATTTACAAATTAGACATATCATATCACGCCATTCATTCAGTGCAACCAGTCCGCGGTCCGCCACTTTATCTTAGGCCTTGCGCGTTTTACAAATTTAATTAATATTAATATAAATAGTAAAAAGATAATAATGAGTGTAGGGCCTAATCTGAATAATCACAGACAATGGACAAGCTAAAATTTATAGGCCTAATAATTTGCCGTCGCATTGTCTAGGTTACTATAGATGACCCAAATCATCACAAAACTATTCAAACTGAAGCACAAACAGCCTGAAATGGACTTATATGCATCAATTAAGTGTTGATGCCTCATTACTCATTGGTAGGCCTAAATGAAATTAATGCTTGCAGGAAAATTGGCTTGACTCCTTGCATTAGTAGCCTAGTAGCCGTACATATATAGACCAAGGCTAATGGCAATTATACCATGTCAGAAGTCGACTTCAAGTCGGAAGTCGGTTGTTTTTCTGCCAAGTCGGGTCAAGTCGTTTTGGCGCCGAGAAGTCGACTTCAAGTCGACCTCAAGTCACTTTAGGGCCAAGTGGGGTCAGATTGGCCGACCAAAGTCACTCCCAGGTCTGATTGTGGATAGGGCCAAACTAGTGAACTGCAATATCCAAATGCACATGTTTCGCCACAATTATTTGTAGCGCGGTGGATAAACATACTGCATCCAGTTCATCAACTTTCTCAAGGTGCAGCGGCTGTAGCCCTATCTTTAACAACTTTATCTTGCCTGTGGCAAACAGTTATACATGTAAATGCGAGTAGTACACAAATTAATTTGAAACGAAGTGGGAAAATATTGTCTCTGTTGATGTAATTGCATATTTGAAAGACATAATTAAACTTCAGTGGTCAATAAAAAATTTAAAAATACATCCGGAAATATACATAATTAGTGTAGTTCATCAAGCATTGTCGAGTGGGTTCCTTTTACAACATTCTGTCATCGGTGGAAAGCAATTATGTATGTATGTATGTTAGGGTGTGTCTAAAAATTAAAATCTCGATGCCAATATCGACCAATATGATTTTGTGTTCCACCTATAGAAGTATAGTTATCTGCCAAATTAGATGAAAATAGGAATAGGTTTAGGACTTGCTCAAAGCACTGGAAGAATAGCCACTTAGGCAACATTGTGACACATTGTAATTTTCACAGATCCAAGGAAAATTGGACGCATAACCATCAGATATAAGGCAAAATCCAAAGAAGTACTGTAAGTTGTCATAGTTTATTTCTCTTAGTACGTTTGAAAAAATCTGGCTTTACTTGTAGGGCGCGGTGGTGTAGTGGTGGCGTCTTTGCCTTGAAGCCGGAAAATTCGAGGTTGGAATCCACCTCAAGTCGCCACGTGTGGACCTTGGGCAAGTCCTTCACTCGCAATTGCTCAGCGCTTCGGCGTGAAACTCTGATGCAGCGTCCGCGCTGTAGTCGGGAGCGCCTCTGAGTAGCGGTTGAGGGATGGAAGAGGCGCTATAACAGGTGCGCATACAAACAAACAAATACTTGACCATTGCAGAACAAATTGTTTCTCTCCTTTATTTCTGACCAGGACTTGATTGAAGGACTGCGTAAAAGTCACTCTCCCATATAATTCGTCTCTCTTAGGTCTGGTCAGCTATTATGATTTAATTTTGCCTCACTGTGTGATTGTTCTGACTACCATTCGTGCCCCTAGAACTACATAGTTCTATGTCCACTTTTTGCGAAACTGAGAAAAACGAATTTTAAGATTTGGTGACGAAAATGTTTTTCCTTGTTTCATTGATGGCGATTAAATTTACATTTTCGGACAACACTGTTTTTTCATAGTATGATCATAATATTTATTTTGATCATAATTTAAATTAAATATGAGTAATTTATATATAAATATGGCAGGGGTGACAATTTTTGGACATAGAGCAGTATAGCATTAGTAATGGACACACAAAAACTATACGATTGCGTACAATGTCCACTAGCAACTCTGTTACGCAACAATTTTGAAGCCACGTCGTACTGTCATATTTCCGTTTGGCTTGAACTTTTTCACAGAATACTATTATATTTCTTAAAAGCTATCGTTTTAACCTTAGATTCGCACTGCCGGTTAAAACAATCGTCTACATTTCGGTTTTTTTGCAAGTTGCCTAAGCGTCACCATTACTTAAATCAACAACACGTGACCCTGTTCGGGTCACGTGTTCTAATCTCTCACTGCTATTGGCCATGGACATAACGCTGTATAGAAATATTTCACACATCCATAAATCGCTGCTATTTTTGAGGACATAGCCCATGTCACCTAACAACCACGTGACACAAATTACACTTTCTATTGGTTGTGGACATGTGCCTCTATAGACTTGAAAAACCTTCCAAATTTATGGACATAGAACTATTTTGAACTGGCATATGAGCTTTACAAAGCGTTTCCAGTTAAGCTAGACGGCTGAGGACATAGCCCATGTCACCGCCATAACGGATATAGCGTTAGGATATATAATTCTAAGGGCGCGCATTGTTGCAAGTCTCAATCACGAAGAGAGTAGCCCAATCCGAGGATGTTGAATATTTTTGGTGGTGGCTTTTGGTAAGCTTACAGTAGGAAGCCTCTCATGAGATCAGATCCCAGATCATCAAATTCGCTGCGCATGCTGTAGTCTATGACTCGTCAAAAAGCTGTGGCCAACCAGGATCTATGACAAAAATCAAAGGTGTCTGGAAAATACTGTTAGGGAGATATGTAAGACTTCTCTGACATGGTATAGGTATGGATTCCCCTTTGGGCTTCATTGTTTCAGGTATACAGGTGAAATAGTACTTCACGTGAGACTAAGTTGCTGTCACAGAGAGTGACACTTCGAATAAATGATTCGATACCTTTTCAGAGTAGGATGGTCAAGCTTATCCTCTCTGTGCTTTGACGTCGCTGAATGAAAAATTGATAACTGAAAAGCCACAATTTGATCACGTAAATCGCATATGACATCCAACGCCGTCGGTGAAATGCATCTGGTCACCTGAACTTTATTCCCTTTGGCGGAATTCATCTTTGGCAAACGACTGTTAGCTCTATTAGCTCTTGACTAAAGACTTCCAATATTGGAGTGAGTGGAGTCCTTACAGAATCATGCAGTGAAACGCTTTTCCATAACAATTTCAGAGGCATGGTATCGATGGCGAGGTTCAAGAGGTCCTTTCCCATGTAATTTCGCTTCCAGCTTCATGCATATAATATTTATATGCCGCCCTTGCAACTCGTTTCACTCGCCACTGTGTCAAAACACATGGCCAGGATTTTGTCTTTCAATCCCCAGCTTCAGATCTCAGCCATCAAGAATCTGAAATGACAATAGCTGTCACTGAGTGTAGTTAGGGGTTGGCCAATAGCTTGGTAACATCCTTATGAAATATACCATTATCGTCCTGTCTTTGTAACATCTTGCATGAGCCTGTTATTCAAGTGAAGAGTAAGGGGAACTTGTGACTCAGAAGAATCTCTGCTGCCAGGACTGCAAGATCATCTCTCCCGCATTGAAACGTACAATTGCTACTGTCTCTTATACGTTGTCATCCAGACAATGATTTCTTGGTGTATACGTAAATTGAGCAGTACCTTGCATGGGAACCTCTCGTTTGTGAAGACAGCTTCGCATAGCCGAAGTGATATCAGTAGTGCCTATCAACTAAATCTCAGTCTTTTTAAAATCAATTTTGCATTGCGCCTGCTATATGATACAAGAATTAAAAGCACCCCTTCCCGCCATTTGCAACACATGACCACTAACCAGTGACAAATACAACATAACTTCAGTAACGACATGATCATGAATGTTTATTTTTTGGGAACTAGTCACTGAGAAGGGTTCTATAGCATGCAGCTCGCAAGTATTGAAATCGTAGATTCTAATGCTTGCAATGCAACCGTGTCCCTAACTTCAGTCCTCTTGAGCAAGTCCTAAATGGTCAGCTATCGAGATATAATTTCAGATATTCAGTTTACACATGATTTGGCACAATAATTTCATTTGGTCGTTAAAAAATCTTTTATTTGAAAATTTCACATGTATCTTAAAAACACCCTAATGTATGTATGTATGTATATGAACATTTATATAGCGCCTTACAATAACCTCACGAAGGCGCTTAACGCAGCTACCGGGCAGTTCTGAACAAGTGCGACTTAATTAACTTTGAGAATGTTTCATGAGAAACACGCAACGCAGCATCACGAATTGCCAATGGAAGACTGTTCCAGAATGAAGGTCCAATACACGAGAAGGCGCGGTGTGTCCGCATCACTGTACGGGAGCGATATTATAATTAATATCTTTATATTCTTAGGCGTTCGTATAAAAATTAAGAACAGGTGGCTGTTTTTAAATACCTGAAACTTCAAAATAATTTTTTTATACATACTTACAGCTGACGAAAATTCCTTGGAAGATCCCGAAAAACAGACTCGTGACGGGTGCCGTTTCTTGGTTGGTCTTGACGGCGTAGTGTTTTGCGAGGATAGTTAGGTAGGACGACAGGGCCGTCCAAAGTATGGACCCACTTATGCCGAGGATGACACTGGCTGGCAGCATCGTGGCCCAGACTCCAAAACCATTTGCCACCATCCACAGCAAGAACCCGGTCAGCGACACGCAAATGCTCCATTTATGGCCGAGCAGGCGAATAACGATCCTGGGCAGGGCGATGCAAGACAGAACTACAGTGAAGTCGCAAACTGCCAGGTTGATGACACCCATGCCATTCTGAACGTGCAGACTGCTCTGAAGGGCCACCAAACCTCCGAAGGCTGTGTAATTCAAGAGAAAGACCAAAGATATCAGGAGCACGTTTTTCAGGATTTGTCGTTTTGTAATATCAATCGGACGTCTGCGACAAATGCAATCAGATGTCGTTTCTGTCTCAGACACAAATTGAAGGGGTAAGATGGTTCCGGTTGGCTCTTCCTCGTTCCGGATCATCGGGTCTGTCTTTGTTGCTGTATCCGCATCCAATAGGTCTGGGTTATTCTCAATATCTTTCAACTGTTCATATTCTGCGAAGGATGTCGTTTCTGTCACCTGAACATTTTCTGAGGTTGGTATATTCTGCATAATTTTTGTATTCTCGGAGTTATCCTGATTATCCGCTGCTTCTGTTTGCATCTTATTAGTGTCTAATACATTCAGAGACATTGTCAAAAAATTGTACGTGCTTTTCACGATGATATTGTAATTCTGCAGTGGTGGGCGATTCACTTTCCGCAACTGAACCGTTTGTATTTCTTTTAGCCTACTATTTAAGTCGGTCAGATATCTAGCTGTGTCTGTGTCTGTGTCTGGCCGAGGCTCATGGTTGACGGCAAGTCCAATTTCAGAGTGATTATAAGCAACGATGCAAGAGACCTATCCTTTCAACGTAAAATCAGAAACCCGTGACGCAACATTGTTTGAAGTGGCTTAAGATGTAAGCTTACTCTTCGCAGAAATAAAAAGGATATCGTTTGATGCACGGGTCCAAATGACATCATTTCAGAACCATCTTTTTTTAGCTATGTAGACATACACATGGAGCAAGTACTAGATATTTTGCATAGCGCCTGATAAGGAACGGAAAGGGAAGTTGGAACTACGCAACCTATCATAACATAATGCAATTATTCTTCTGAAGACTACGTGGCTTTTCCACTATTTACAGAGTAGCTTTACCGGTCCTGCTGTCCCTCACTTATTATTTCCGAAATGTTCACTAGCGTTCTGACTTTCATCAAGCCGACAGATTAGGCTGGGCTTCAACTTTCAAGTTCAAGCTCTTCTTATTGGAATAACGACAATCCGCTGCTTGTCTACACCATTGTTCACTTTAGGCTACTGCTGGCGACAACCCGAACACAATGCTAAATCCTGCTCTATGCCTTTAGTTTCAAATATCGTGTCCAAAAATTTACCAAAAATTGCAAAGATTATTTTAAGGACACTTAAATTCCTCCGTATTATCGGCGACAGCTTACGCAATGACCTGTAATCGTGCATGAGTAGCCTATGTAGTGCTGCTCACTGAATAATTAGTATTAACTATATTTGACCACATGCGGAGTGATAGCAGACTTACTGTACTTACATGTAGGCCACTTATATGTGCCCAAAGCCAAAGAATAACGACCATCGGCTACTAAGTTGTCTACGTGAATGTTCACTTTGCAGCTGGCGGCAACCCGAACGCAATGATAAATCCAGCTCTATGTCTTTTGTTTCAAATATCGTGTCTGTGCTAAAGCCAAAGTTCAAATTATAGACTTCGCTCAATTAAATGACTATAGCTATCTCGTCTGTTTATAGCTCTGACTTCAAATAGGCCTACAAGTCTGCGAACATTACACAACACTGATCATTCACTTGCCACAAGCAGGGGCGGATCCTGGGGTTCCACGACAACGGGTCTACAGACAACTCGTCTAACAACAAGTGGTCCCCAGATCATTCGTCGAACGACAACTGGTCTAGGCTACAGACGACTCGTATTGATGAGATAGCTGCTGTATTTATGGGGAAAACGTTAAATGGTTTTATAGTTTAAATGGAAGCTGGATTATTGATTTTCATTCATGCGTTTCAAAATGCATCCAGCTTCTGCTCGTATCTAAACAGATTTAAAATTACCTTAACATTTATCGCTCGTTATTTTCGTCAATCCAGCTTCTCTTTCTGATATATAAAGATACTCGCATCCAGCTTCCATTACATAGGCGGTTTTTAATAAATCCAGTTTCTGTTTCAGATCTAGAAATACATTCATCCAGCTTTTATTTCTCATGCGTCATTTTCGTCAATCCAGCTTCTATTTCACCTGTAAAAGAACCTTCATCCAGATTCCATTTCTCTTGCGTTTTTTCATCAATCCAGCCTCCATTTCACCTGTAAAAACTTTCATCCAGCTGTTGGACTTTATAACTCTAGCGCTAAGTAACGACTATATTTACTCTAAAGTTTAGTAGTCTTTAGCTCTTATTTCTATTGTGCAGTTCTTGCCGGACTGAAGGAACAGGAAATATTGCCAGTTTGAGTTCTGTATTATCGAGCAATTAATCTTATTAAATCCTATTATTTACTATGTGCTCAGCTTCGTTTCTTAACAGGTTATGGGCCCAGCAAACACAGAGCACATAATGATCACAAAAGTTTATGATACGGAACTTTAATAAGACGTATAAGGATAATCCGGTCAACTGCGCAGTGTAGCGTGACTGTTTTCTGACATCGTGACCGAAATGCAAGAAATGTTGTTTATTTCTTTTCAACGAAAGAATAAAGATGACGGATAAAATTGCAAATTGAACAACCAGAACTACCAAACTTGGAAGTTTAAAGTTGAACTCCTGTTAATTAAAGAGGATTTATGTGACACTGTCACTAAAGAAACCCTGATCCTATTACGGAAGCGTGGCAAAGTAAAGATGGAAAAGCAAGAGCCACGATAGATTTGTTAGTTGAAGATAATCAACTTCATTTAATAAGAAAAGAAACTACGGCAAAAGGTTCATGGGAACAATTGAAGAAGTATCAAAAGTGTTGCCACTGTCCAGTAAAGTCAATTTATTGAGAAAATTGTGTGCATTCAAGTTAACAGAACATGGTGATATGCAAAACCATCTTGCAAGAAATGGAAAATTTAATTGACCAACTAATGACGTTGGGAGAAACGTTGGCAGAGCATTTAACAGTTGCTTTCTTCCTCAGTAGCTTTCCAGAAAGTTACGGGACACTGATCAAGGGCGGATACAGAAATTTTCGATGGGGGGGGCCAAAATTTTGGGTCTTGGTCCGGAAAACCAGGAAAAAAACACTCGTCTCCATCCGCCGAAAAAGTTTATGGCCTTTTTTTTTTAGTCATCAGCCTGAAATTTTTCCAAAACATACCTTTTCCATCCGCAAAAAACTTGATGACCTTTTTTTTTTTAGTCATCAGCCTGAAATTTTCCCAAAACAGACCTTTTCTATCCGCCAAAAAAGTTGATGACCTTTTTTTTTTTTTTTTTTTTAGTCATCAGCCTGAAATTTTACAAAAAACATACCTTTTCCCATCCGGCCTCCACCCGAAACACTGATGACCTTCTTCGCCACTGCGCGGCGCGGACATTCGGAGCTACTCGCGGGGGGGGCCAAGTCAACTTTTCGAGACAGAATAGCTGGTCAAAAATAAAGAAATTTCTAAATGGGGGGGCCATGGCCGGATTGGCCCCCCATGGATCCGCCCCTGACACTGATTACGGCATTAGAAAGCTGTCCTGAAGGTGATTTGACTGTTGAATTAGTCAAAAACAAACTACTTGAAGAGTTTACAAGAAGGACAAGTAATTCCTCAACACATAAAGGACAGGAATTAAAAGCTTAAAAGGCAACAAAACCAGAAATAAATACTAAAGAACATCGCACATGTTACTTCTGTAAGAAACCTAACCACTTAAAAAGAGATTGCAGAAAGTACATCCAGTGGAAGAAAAGAAATCCAGACCACGCGGTTAAAACGTTGAGAGAAAATTTACATGAAGAAAAACCAACAGAAAGTGTAGCACATACATGTCTTAAAGCATACGAAAAAGACATAAGCTGTGTTTGGCACGTTGATTCTGGTGCAACAACACATTTTGTGCAGTAACAGAAATTTCTTCTTGAACATTAACAGACAGTACAACAGTGAAGTTTTTCTCGCATATGGTCGAAAGATTAAAACAGCTGGAAGTGGTGATGTGATGATAAATTTCATAAAGGAAAACGGAGAGATACATGTTGCAAAATTGTGTGGAGTCTTGTACGTCCCACAATTGAAAGGAATTTTAATTTCCGCAAATAAACTTGTCAGTAAAGGTTGTGAAGTGAGTTTCAAAGCAAACAAATGCACTCTCATAAAGGATGGAGAAACAATAGCAATTGCAGAGGACAAAAATGATTTGTTTGAATTGAGAATCTCTGACCAAACGAATAAAGTAAAGGAAACACATATCGCACAGGTTGCACAAATTTGCACAGGTTGCATACACGTTTGGCATAACAGAATTGGAAACAGAGATCCAAAAGCCATACAAAACATGGTGAATCAGAATAAAGTATCAGGGATCATCATCATTCATGAAGCAGTGTAAATTCTCAAGTGTGTGTGAATGTTGCATTCAAACAAAATGATAAGAAAGTCAATTCCAAAGAAGTCAGATTCCAAGTCTGCTGAGATTCTAGACTTAATACATACATATGTTTGTGGACCAATGCAGATAACAACACCCGGTGGGAAAAGATATTTCATGACGATGATTGATGATTACAGTAAATATACAGAAGTGTATTTATTGGCAAATAAATCTGAAGTACCTGATAAGATTCAAGAGTACGTCAAGCATGTTCAGACAAGGTTTGGTAAAACACCGAAAAGAATTCGATCAGATAGAGGAGGGGAATACACAGCTGAAAGGTTACAGAATTTCATGAAAAATGAAGAAATTCAAGCAGAATTCTCAAACCCTTATACTCTTTAACAAAATGGTTGTGCGGAAAGAAAGAAACGTTATCTCACAGAGGTGACAAGATGCATGTTAAAGGATGCAGATCTACCGCTACAATTTTGGGGTGAAACCATTATGACAGCAAACCATTTACAGAACAGATTACCAGTTGAAGGGATTGAAGTCACTCCCTATGAAAGATGGAATAAAAGAAAACCAAATTTAAGCTACACAAAGAGATTCGGGTCGAAAGTATACATAGCAATTCCTGCAGAGAAAAGACAGAAATTGGATGATAAAGCCAAGAAATTGACCTTCGTGGGTTATGAAAGAGGCAAAAAAGGTTACAGACTACTAGATGTGAAAACTAACAAAGTATACGTAAGTAGAGTTGTAATTTTTCTCAAGACAGATCCACATTTGTCAACAGAGGGTGATTTAGATTTGGATGTTGAAGAGCAGTCATCAAATTCAGATTTTGATGATGAAACTATTCTTTTTCCAACACATCAATTACCCGAGGAAGAAATTACACAGCCTGATAAGGAAACTACAGACACTCAGGTAAATTTAAGAAGATCAGAGAGTCAACAAGGCGAAACCACCTGAAAGACTAATTGAAACCATGAATAAAATAACGGTTGAGCCCGAACCAAGAAGTTACAAGGAAGCCATATCTTGCCAACAACAAGAATCCTGGCGGAAAGCAATGGATGATGAAATGAAATCATTGAATGAAAATGGAAAATGGGTCTTAACAGAATAACCTGAAAACAAAACAGCCATTGGTAGCAAATGGGTTTACAAAATCAAGAAAGATGAAAAGGGAAATATAACAAGATACAAAGCTCGTTTAGTAGCACAAGGCTATTCTCAGAAATTTGGAGAAGATTATGATGAAGTTTTTGCTCCAGTAGCAAAACCATCAACCCTGAGAACTATCTTGACTATCGCAGGTTCTAAAGGCATGATAGAAAAACACCAGTGGCGTAGCCAGAAATTTTGATGGGGGGTTTATGGCCGGAAACCCTGTTTTTTGCTAATTTTCTTACTTAAATGGAAAAATAACTTTTAAAAAACCTTTTTCCCGGAGCCAATGGGGGGTTTTAACCCCCGAAACCCCCCTTGCCTACGCCACTGAAAAACACTATGACGTGGAAACAGCTTACCTAAATGGTGAACTATCTCATGAAGTCTACATGAAACAACCTGATGGATATCAGAAAGGCGCTACTGAAGTTGTCTGTAAATTGAAAAAGAATTTATATGGACTTAAAAAAGGAGCGAATGAATGGAACAAAAAGCTCAATGAAGTACTTGTCACTGATGGATACAAGAGAAGTGACATTGATCTATGTTTATATTCAAAACTATGATGATGGATGGATTTATATCTCAATTCATGTGGATGACTTGATTGTAGCATCGACAAAATCTACAATGTTAAAGAGGTTTGAAGAACTTATGAATAAAACTATGGTCATGAAAGATCTGGGTGATTTGAAGTATTATCTCGGAATACATTTCGAGAGGGACGAGCAAGGAATTTTCTCGTTACACCAAACAAGTTATATAGAAAACAAATTCAAGAAATATAATTTGGAAACTGCAGACCATCTAACATTCCAGTTGATCCAGGGCATCAAAGAAGACAAGAAGTCGAAATTGATAAAGATGATAAGGAAATGTACAGAAGTGCAATTGGAGCACTAAACTACCTAGCAACCAATACTAGACCAGATATTGCAGTAGGTACATCAATACTCTCTAGATCTGTGAACAATCCAAAAGAAAGTGATTGCGTTGAGGTAAAGAGAATTTATCGCTACTTGAATCACACTAAAGATGTGAAACTCAAGTTGGGAAATGTTGACGAAACCAAGGTACAGTTGATTGGTTATGTTGACGCAGATTGGGTGGAGATGCCAAGAATAGAAAATCGAATACAGGTTACGTGTTCAAATATCTTGGAGCACCAATATCTTGGTCAAGTAGAAAACAAGCTATGGTAACATTGTCATCAACTGAGGCTGAATGTATTGCTTTGACTGAAGCTGCTCAAGAATCAATCTGGTTAAGAAGGCTATTGGATGATTTAAATCAAAACATAGTTGAACCTACTGTGTTGTTTGAGGATAATCAAAGCTGTATAAAACTGTTACAGAATGAGAAAGCCAGTCACAGAACAAAGCATATCGGGACTAAATATCATTTTATACGAGAAATGTACAGAAAGAAGGAACTAGACATTCAGTATTGTCCTAGTGAACACATGATAGCTGATCTCTTAACTAAACCTTTGGAAGCAGTTAAAACTAGGAAGTTTACTTGTGAAATTGGGCTGAATTGAGAGAACAGTTTATTTTTTGTTATGATGTTATGGTAAAGTAGTCGTTAAGGAGGGGTGTTGGACAATATAACACTAGCGCAATGTAACGACAATGTTTACTCTAAAGTTAAGTAGTCTTTGGTTCTTATTTCTCTCGTGCAGATCTTGCCGGACTGAAGGAACAGGAAAGATGGCCAGTTTAAGTTCTGTATTATCGAGCAATTAATCTTATTAAATCATATTATTTACTATGTGATCAGCTTCGTTTCTTAACACGAACACCACCGTCACAATAAAAGGTTACGTCTATGTCCACTGCTGTAGGCAGCATAGCCTACGTTATCAGACGAAGAAATGTTAAGCCAAGTTTTTATTTATTCTGCTAGTTGCACCAATTATTCTGCTCGTTGCACCAATTGCCTATGAAAGTCATCCGGTATATGGATAGCTAATTATTTGGTTCCCTATCATTTGGTCGCAAGTCATTTCGTCGTAATCAATTCGTCGCAATTTATATCGTCGTAAATTAAATCGTCGCCGTATAATTCGTCGCATGCAAGTCGTCGTGTTCAGTCCGTCGTTTTTCATATCGTCGTTTAATAATTTTGTCGCAGTTTTGTCGCAGTTTATTTAGCGTATATCTGTAATAGTACAATAAAATTTCTCATTATGCAAAGCTAATTTAAAAACTGACATTTTATTAAATTGACGGTTACATAGCCAAGTAAAAAAGGCTAAAATTTAAAAGCACAATAAAACGTAAGGTGGGTTTATATAGGCCTACGTCGACTCCAAGTCTGCTGTCACGTAGACCAATTGAGGAATAACGACCAATACGGCTGAATGAATGCAACCAGTTGATTGCGACGATATTGACGGCGACCAATTAATTCGCGACCAATTAATTAACGACCATATGACTGCGACGAAATGATCTGCGACGAAATGATCTGCGACGATATGGATGGTCACCAATTATTTATATTCTCTGCATAGATTTATACAACACAAACTAAGATCGACAGTTTGACATATTGCATTTTCCTGTCGTCCTCCGTGTCTATATCCGTCCGATCATAAAGGTAGGCCTATATATTATTCAGCCTAGTTGTGAGAACTTTAGTGTCTGCGTGGCTTTGCAAGGTTTCTTCCGAAGCCGAAGATAACGATGAACAGAAGAGTAAGACCCAGAATGAGCACTGACGTCAGGATCTGAAGTTTGACTCGCGTGCAGAGGAAGCTGCTGTAGAAATATGCAATCATGAATCCACCGGACTGGAAGACCTGGAAGCAGGAGAAGGCGGCTTCCGTATCATCGGAAAATAGAACTCCATAGATAGCTGAAAATCAAAGAGTTCAATTTGCTCACGTCGTTTGTTTCTTTCAAATTTTATTTTTGGAAACAAATGTTTTCCGGTTATGTTTTTATTTCAACAACTTACAACGCGAACAGTCGCTTAAGTCAGAGGTTCCTAATTAACCCTTTTTGGACACACGGTAAACCTAAACTTAAAACAAAATTTTGGCGACATAGACTATCTAGCAATCATAACATCTGAACATTGTTGAAATTTTAAAATGTTAAACCTATACTAGTTTATTCGTTTAAAATTCTAACATTTGATTGAAAGAAAATATTCACTTTCAATGCCTTCAAGTTACTAATGTTTCTAAAATTCGAAATTAAATTGATATATTTTTACTATCCCAAGACGTTTCTAGCCGCGCCTCAGATTCACACTTCGGGGTGATCTTGCGCGCGTAACAAATCCTTTATGTAAAGACCTAATAAATTTATTTTAGAATAATAATAACAATGCTAATACTCAACTTTAGACTAACTTAGTTGCAGAACAGGAATTAGCTTCTGGATTTGTCTTTGGATCATCATACTATTATACCTCGAAAATCCGTATTTCAAGTAGACATCGTTTCCCCTTACGCACAAAAGAGATTTATATACATGGTGGGCCAAAAAAATACCCCCCCTACGTTTTTGCAAATATCTTGACCAAAAGTAAGAATTTCGAAATGAAATTTTACAGACTTATAGACAATTCATATTTCAAACAGAACAAAAGTTACTTTATGTGAGGCCACCCACTGTTTTTTCACGATTCAAAAACGCGACGCAACAAAAAGTAACATAAAACCGATCTTATTATTCTGGCCAATATCTTGGCCAGAAGTATGAATATCGAAATGAAAATTTAGAGGCTTAAAGACAATTCTTATCTGCATATCATGGCCTGATTTCATCAATATAATTTCGAACAGAAAAAGGTATATAACTTTTAGTGAGGCCACCCACCATTTTTTGACGATTCAAAGACGTATCGCAGCAAAAAGTAGCAAAAACACGATTTTATTACGTCTCATCTCAAATAATTGTCATCAAATAACCTTCATATAGCCAGATGATCTAAAAAGGCAAGCCCACACATAAGAGGGTTCCATGACAATTCGGCGACAGACAATTCGGCGACAGACAATTCGGCGACAGACAATTCGGCGACAGACAATTCGGCGATAGACAATTCGGCGACAGACAGTTTGGCGACAGACAATTCGGCGCCCAGACAATTCGGTGCCAGACAATTCGGCGCCATGTAAATTTATTAAAATCTTTAACACCATAAAGACAGAGTCTAATTTGCGATTTCTGTTTAATAGTGAACGGTTTACTATCAAAACCGCGCACACAAAACCGCGATTCACAAAACCTCGCACGATCATTACCGCGGTGGATCATTACCGCGCACGATCTTAACCGCATTCAAGTATTTCAACATGCATTCAGCCTGTATGTCAGATCGAAAAATACCTTCATCCAACTTCTATTAAAGCGGTGTCACGACAACTGGTCTACAGACAACTCGTCAAACGACAACTGGTCGACAGACAACTGGTCCAGCGCTTGAGAAATTGAAGCTGGATTAAATTATTTTATATGTGAAATGGAGGCTAGATTGATGAAAACCGCAAGAAAAAATCGAGGCTGGATGAAGGTTCTTTTACAGGTGAAATGGAAGCTGGATTGACGAAAATAACGCATGAGAAATGGAAGCTGGATGAAGGTATTTTTAGATACAAAATAGAAGCTGGATTGACGAAAATAACGCATGAGAAATGGAAGCTGGATGAAGGTATTTTTAGATATAAAATAGAAGCTGGATTGACGAAAATAACGCATGAGAAATGGAAGCTGGATTAACCCTCTCACCCCTATAGCCCCACAGCAAGCGGAACGCCCACCCGATGGCCCTGAGCAAAAAGTATATAATATATATATAATATATAATAATATATAATATAATATATATAATATATATATAATATATAATATATATGTATATAATATATATATATAATATATATATAATAATATATATAATATATAATATAATATATAATATAATATATAATAATATAATATAATAATATATATAATAATAATATATAATAATAATATATAATAATATATAATAATAATATATAATAATAATAATATATAATAGTAAGTAAACCAATAAGCCACGGTTTATATGTTGAAGCCTCTATAGCGGCTTTACGGGTATTTGTCAAAGACCACCAAGCCGCTATAGCGGCTATATGGGGCAAGAGGGTTAAGGTTCTTTTACAGGTGAAATGGAAGCTGAATTGACGAAATAACGCATGAGAAATGGAAGCTGGATGAAGGTATTTTAAGATACAAAATAGAAGCTGGATTGACGAAAATAACGCATGAGAAATGGAAGCTGGATGAAGGTATTTTTAGATATAAAATAGAACCTGGATTGACAAAAATAACGCATGAGAAATGGAAGCTGGATGAAGGTATTTTTAGATCTGATATAGAAGCTGGATGTATGTTGAAATATTTGAATGCGGTTATAATCGTGCGCGGTAATGATCGTGCGCGGTAATGATCGTGCGCGGTTTTGGGAATCGCGGTTTTGCGTGCGCGGTTTTGTGTGCCGAATCGCCGAATTGTCTGGCACCGAATTGTCTGGGCGCCGAATTGTCTGTCGCCAAACTGTCTGTCGCCGAATTGTCAGTCGCCGAATTGTCTGTCGCCGAATTGTCTGTCGCCGAATTGTCTGTCGCCGAATTGTCTTGTCACCCATAAGAGGCTCTCTAAACCGATCAGAACTGAAAGTTGAATATCAAAAGATAATAAAGCTGAAAACTTAAATAAAAAGGCATTAGAGGCCCTACTGTAAATTAATGTCAAATAAATCGCATACATGGTGGTCTGCAGAATAATATTATTAGTATTGAACAGCTCTTTGAAGTGTGAATCTGATTCCATCTTCTACTGCAGTCTTACCTTTAAGCTGGACCGACCAGACGGAGTCAGCCATTGCGCTGAAGACTGGAACGATGAAGAAGAGCGACACTTGATTACCAGAAGGTGTCCACAGCCACAGAGTCAACTGGAAGCTCAGGTCCAACAGTAAACCTGCCGTGACAATAATAAATCTAGTGAAATCATTTATTCGGTGGCTAATCCGCCTAGCCGAGAATAAAAATTTACGGTCATACATTAGCCTGTTAAGGGTCTTAAAGAGCCACGATATAGAGCCCCTAAAGTAGCGGTGCAGTTTCCTGAGCCAACGCAGTTAAGTAGGCCAGTTGGATTTATATTGGGAACAGAGTGGAAATGCTGAACGCTACGGCAGAATGAGCATCTTCATTCCGGCAGTAGACATTCTTCTGCAAGACGTCAAGAACTTGTTTTTATTTCACTAGCGGTCAACCTTTGCTCTCAATCTTCCCAATTTCACACGAACTAAGTCATCGATTGAATGCCTCTCGTTATAATACATTTATAAGTAAAGGGCGACAGTGTGTACTGTTACAGAATAGGGCGGTGGTTTGCGGCTCTGTTATTAGGGAGAATGACTGCAAAGAAAAAAGAGAATGTCAAAGGATCCGGATTGCCTAAAAGTCTGGGAGTATGTATTTTAGGTTCCCGGACAATTCGTCTCCGGACAATTCGGAGAGAACAATTCGGACCGGACAATTCGGAGAAGATAATTCGGATCCAGACAATTCGGAGCGGACAATTCGGCGCGAACAATTCGGAGACGGACAATTCGGAGAAAAGTGTGATGAGGACAATTCGGACCCAGACAATTCGGACCGGACAATTCGGAGAGGGCAATGCTTAGCAGTCAAAATTGGTGATGGAACTCCTATTTTCATGCCCATCTCCATGACCCAAATAGACCTGCACAGGATTGACCGGATTGGCTACTGGACATCAAAATAAATACTAGATCAGCTTTGCACTCCACTGTCTATCGGTCTGCGAGTAAACTTATGTCTGTTTATTCGTACATCTCTTTGCCCGTTTGCCTGTCTGTGTCAATACGTATGTCTGCCAATCCATTTGTGATCTACGTAAGCCCACTCACTTTGAACTTGTTTTGGAAGCCATAGGATGCTGCGTTTTGACCTTTTGAATCTTTTATATTTATGACAATAAGTAAGTCCAAAATGGCTTCAATGCAATACTATAGGTTATATCTGTCCTCATAATATTTACATGAATCGACTTAATCTGTTCTCATAAATAAATTAGTGTTAACCTGATCCCATAATCATGGGCGGAGTTTGGTTTCCGTTCTTGGAGGGACTATGGCCTTCTGTGGGGGGGGGGGGGGTAGCCAGGGAAAAGATACCATTTACACGTTAAAAAATAAATTTAGGTCTTCTTGGGGAGCCCCTATCCCCTGATAAACTCCGCCCATGCTTATAATATTATTGGGACCGCGAAAAATCTGGTCTATAAATAGGAGCGGTGTAAATCTAACTTAAAGCAGGAGCCCTATCACTAGGCCTACCAGGTACTGCTAGATCATCGAAGACAGTCAGCGAATGATTACATTTTTTAATGAAAGTAACATAACTAATAATGTGAAACCAGACTGACAGGCATACACAGTCAGAGATCACTTAGCTGAAAAATGTCTCAAATCTTGGCCTACGAACTTAAGTAGCAGTAAAATATAATAACGTTTTAACTAAAATAATCTGAAAACCTACAAATCATGCCTTTTATGGGTTCATGATTTTCATATGCACTCCGAATTGTCCGTCTCCGAATTGTCCGGTCCGAATTGACCGGTCCGAATTGTCCGTCTCCGAATTGTCCGGTCCGAATTGTCCGGTCCGAATTGTCCGGTCCGAATTGTCCGGCGACGAATTGTCCAGACACCGTATGTTAAGTATAAAAGGGATTGATTATTGATAAGATATTATGTCCTATGGTAACTCAGCCGCTGGTTGCACTCTGACAGTGCCAGTCCCAAGCCTTGATGAAGGAAGAGGGCATCACTACATCACTAGTCATCTCTCAAATGGTAGTGTCGCTAAACAGCAACAAGCAACAAGGTAGAAATTTACTATCCGCGATAAGTTACTAAGATGGAGAAGAGTCTAGATGCAGAAATGAGGTGAGCACCATCGTCACTTTCATGGTGCGTGGAAAGAATAGGATAATTACGGGCACGACTTTGAAAGTGGTAAGAAGGACATTGGTGGGTAGGTCCAGAAAGGGGATAGGCCATGTAAGGATTTGCCACATGTAGCCAATCAATCTTAGCCACTGAGACTTGCCGACCATAATCTTATGACCTTTTCTGCTAGAGGGGTATTTTGCCTATCATTTTCCCCAACAGAGCTCCTCGTAGACGTTTTAAGAAACTTAAGGATACAATAGTTTAACTTAAAGAACGCAGTGGAAGCGAGACCAAGAGCTATGACGTCCGGTAATCTCATACCGAAGATTAGCACCGGTATGATGCCGGTGTACTTTGTGATCTTGCCGCTGAAGAAACACCCCAGTGATTTGCAGATTGAGGCCGGAATCAGACACCAGCCAACCATCGAAATGGCCAGAAAACACGACACGAATGACTATCATAACACAAACAACAATGTGACCAACGTTGAATCCACCTCTCCTCATCTCAGAAACACAGCAAAACCGCAATCACGCAGCAACCGGTAGTAGTATTAATACCAGCCGCAAGAATCGCAATAGCAAAAGCAGTGTTATATAGAAGCAGTAGTTGTAGTGGCAGCAGTGGTGGTAGTAGCAGCTGCAGTAGTAGGAGCAGCGGGCAGTGGTAGTAGCAACAGCAGTGGTGGTAGCAGCAGCAGTGGTAGTAGCAGCAGCAGTGGTAGTAGGCGCAGCAGCAGTGGTTGTAACAGCAGCAGTGGTACTAGCAGCAGCAGTGGTAGTACAACAGTAGTTGTAGATGTAGTAATGATCATTATCAAAGTTCTCATCATTTTTGTTGTGATATCATCATGAGGATAACTTTCTTGCAGCCCCGTCAACAGAGCAAAGAGGAGTGAAAGAGCAAAGAGAACATCATTAATATAATCAGCAAGAGCATCATCATCATCACCATCTACATCATCATCCATTATTGATATAAGACTTTCATTTCCTCGTCCCACAACTTCCATTGCAAATTCCACCGATACTATTATTCTAGTGCGCATTTTTATAGGTTGATTGCCCAATTGAATAGCCTCATGATTTTTACTATATTATTAATTAACTAGCTGGGTTACCCGGCGTTGCCCGAAAAATTTAGGATTCGACCCGCTACCGGCCAACTCACCACACCCCATCCCACTCCACAACACCCCACCACACTCCGACCTCCACCGGTACGCCACCGTTGAAATGTGGGTTTTTGAAAAATTCACCCCCACCCCCCCACACACAACCCACCCCTACCCCACCCCCACCCCACCCTACCCACCACATTCCGACATCCACCGGTGCGACACCCGTGAAATTTGAGTTTTCGTGAAAAAAATTCCCACACCACCCCCCCCCCCTCTCCCACCCCCACAATACCCCACCCGGCCCCTGCGGGCCGATGTGTGTGCTGGGTGGAGGCGATGTGACCCGTGTAAAATTCTGTCTAACTGTGAAACTATGGCAAGGGAATGGAAAACTAAAGCGAAAATTAGTGTTTTCGCCCTCCCCCATGGTGGTAGAGATTCGCCAACCACTGATCCGGGTGGTTCTGATGGCCCTCTATCTAGGTAAAAAAATCATATCAATAGCTGCGTTTTTTGGGGGGAAAATTGGGGGGTTCGCCCCCACCCTCGCCCCCTAGGTGGTAGAGAATCGCCAACCCTTCGACTTTGCGTCTCATGCCGAGACCTGCACAATAGTGAAGGTTTGAAGTGAAAAGCTCAAAAACTGTGAGCGTGCATTCTGGACAAAGTCAGATACATACATACATACATACATACATGTCATACATACATACATACATAAATACATACATACATACATACATACATACATACATACATACATACATACATACATACATACATACATACATACATACATACATACATACATACATACATACATACATACATACATACATACATACATAGCCAAGTCCTTTCTTATAGATATAGATATTGTTTATATTATCGTTGTTGTTATTATCGTTATTATTATTATTATTATTATTATTATTATTATTATTATTATTATTATTATTATTATTATAACTAGATTGTTAGGTTTAGGTATCGATTTAGTTTTCACAGAACAATTTTAGTTTGTTTAGGGTGGCCGGTCCGTGGCCCCGGGTAGTCCAGACAAGGTGCCCTGGTAGGCAACGGCGTTGTACCGTTGTATTGTAACTGAGGTGCTCTGGAAAAGGAAACCAGCTTCGCGTAAATCTCTAGATAACTCTGACAGCTGGCGTCCGATTTCGGACACAAAGGTGAGACCCTCATTGCTGATGGGACCCATTGTTTCGACAGCCAAGGAGACGAAGAGGTATGTCCTTTGGAGGTCCAAGTATTTTGAAAGTTTCTCGGCCTCGGTCGCGTTCTTAAGGACGTACGAAGCAGCCACTGTGTCAACCACGGTCGTATCCCAAATCAACGCTCTCCCGTTACTCCAGGGGATTAGGGTCTGTCCGTCCGGTCGTTTCCCGTTGAAACCTCGTAAGGCCCGACGGCTCTTTGATTGCCGGAGTACCAGCTCTATTCAGACTTAGGTATACAAGGTCGTTGATGGTACTATGTCTTGCCTGTCGACCGAAACCAAGGGATCATGAAAGACCATGTGAGCTCCTTGCTGATACAGGAGCGCCACAGACACACGTGTGCGGCTCACATATGGCCGCGCCAAGTCGGAGACCTACCGCAACTCTCACTTCGTCGTCGCTCAATCTGAGGTCGAACGCGGTGAGTGGAAGAGCGTATATTATTATTATTATTATTATTATTATTATTACTATTATTATTATTATTATTATTATTATTATTATTATTATTATTATTATTATTATTATTATTATTATTATTATTACTCCATCTTTATTGTTTCAACAAATATTGCAAACAGTCAAACAGTGCAAAAGCTGTGTGCATTTGGGCGAGTCCAACCACCCTCATCCATGTCAATTAAGGGCTTAATGAAAGATCCTGTGAAAGCCACAGCATTAAAGCGTTGAATAGTCATAGAAATACGTTGAAACAAGAAACTTGATTCTCGGGGATCCCCGGTTGCTTGTGTTAGACGCCGGCCCAAATCTGAGATGAAGTCCAGGCCTTTGTCGTTGATTGGGCCTAGGGTTTCCAGAGCCACCGGGACGAAAACATGAGCATCAAGAAGGGCACTGTATTTCTGATTCTTTCTGTCCTCCGCCAGGCTAGCTGCTGAACCGAACCGGCTCGGATGGCTGAAGCAGTAAGGTAAGACGGTGCTAATGCGTCCACCACTGTGGCGTCCCACACCAAACCTCTGCCGGCTTTCCATGGGATGAGCGTGATTCCATCCGGTCGTTTGCCGTTATTATTATTATTATTGTTATTATTATTATTATTATTATTATTATTATTATTATGCCTACATATTCGCACACAACTGTAAAAACCAAATTTATGTTATCTCGATGACCTAGCAACTGCATCAGAGCACATACTCACTCTCGTGTACTCGGCCTCATGAAAGGTATTTTGCATTCCAGTGTATATGGTGATAGGAATCAGCAGCAATTGTTTCACGTCGCGCATTTGTCTAGCAGTTGCCATCAGTGACGATGTTACCATACGGCGAATACTAGAGGAGTCTGACTTTGGATTTCGAACCCAAGACCTCGGAAGAGGATCAACGAAGACACAGCAGATGAGGAGAGCGACGGATACAATGAAGACATAGACTCCGACCAGAGTCCAGATCTACAGCGCAAAGAGTTCACATAATAGTAACTTATAATAACTTGTAATAAATTATTACTAATCAAAACATCATAATTTATAGAGCGCGATGCTTTGTGATTGAAAGGGCCAGTCGTCGATCATTAATATTTACATTTAATATCAATAGAAAATTTAAGGTTTAATATACGTTTGAGGATCAAGTGGAAAACGAGGTCGTAGTGGTTTTAAATAAAGTCTTAATCTGCCATTTAGATAAACACAATGTGGGACACATCATGCAACGGAGCCAAATGATGAGGAATTTTTAAAGAAAAACGTCGGTGGGTATCATCACTGCGCGTTGCATGGTGGTACCCGGCAACAATTGATGGCACAATTAGGTTAAAGAGAAAGACATTTAGTATTACGAATTTTAAAATAGCGCCTCAGAATTAAGGTAACATTTAGGTAAAGTAACAAGCTCTAAATGTCCTTGCCAGATGTATTTACTACCTTTAAGGGAACTCCACCGAGATACGACAACGTTCCGTTAGTGAATAAATTTGGCTAAACTCGTGAGTCGTTCCAAAATGCAATGAACACTAATGGTTGTCCCCACCTTATCTACAGGTGCATGGGGACCTTGTTTCGTGGGTCAATCGATTTTGAAAGGTCAGGTGCAAAAGGCGCTATTTTAATTGTTTATATATAGCGATTCAAAGAAGGCCACATACCACAGCTGAAGGTGGTCTTGTGAAGAGAGTGGTGTTGGATGAGGAACCTGGACAGTCGCTCAGTCCGCACCATTCGAGCAACTGTTCATCATCGAGATCAGTCGTCTGATTGGTAAGATTGGAGAGAGAGGAGAAGGAGGAGGTTGATTGACCCAAAATAGTGGACGAAATGATCGATCCAAAGACACTGTCTGTTGGAGTAAATTTGAAAGTAAAGGTTACTCACAATCGAAAACACTACTACTCCGCACAGTAAATGTGGATAGGGCCAAACTAGTGAACAGTGGTCAATAAAAACACATCCAGAAATCTGCCTGCGTCATGTAGTTCATCAAGCTTTGTCGAGAGGGTACCTTTTACAACTTTCTCTTATCGGAGGAAAACAATGATTATTGTAATTTACAGTTTTATATTCTTAGGCCGCTTTAGGCGTTCATATAAAAATTAAGAACAGGCGGCTATTTTTAAATAGCTGAAACTTCAAAATAAATTTATTAACATACAGCTGACGTAAATTGCTTCGAAGATCCCAAAAAACAGACTCGTGACGGGTGACGTATCTTGGTTGGTCTTGACGGCGTAGTGTTTTGCCAGGATAGTTAGGTAGGACGACACGGCTGTCCAAAGCATGGCGCCACTTATGCCGATGATGACACTGGCTGGCAGCATCGTGGCCCAGACTCCGAACCCATTTGCCACCATCCACAGCAAGAACCCGGTCAGTGACACGCATATGCTCCATTTATGGCCGAGCAGGTGAATAACGATCCTGGGCAGGGCGATGCAAGACAGAACTACAATGATGTTGGAAACTGCCATGTTGATGACTCCCATGCCCTTCTGAATGTGCAGGCTGCTCTGAAGGGCCGCCAAACCTCTGTAGGCGGTGAAGCTCAAGAGAAAGACCAAAGATACGAGGAGTACATTTTTCAGGATTTGTCGTTTTGTAATATCAATCGGACGTCTGCGACAAATGCAGTCAGATGTCGTTTCTGTCTCAGAAACAAACTGAAGGGATGGAATGGTTCCGGTTGGCTCCTCATTATTCCGGACCATCGGGTCCGTCTTTGTTGCTGTATCCGCATCCCAGAGGTCTGGGTTATTCTCATTATCTTTCAACTGCTTATCTTCTGAAGTGGATGTCGTTTCTGTCATCTGAACATCTTCTGAGGTTGGTATATTCTGCATAATTTTTGTATCCTCTGAGTTATCATGAGTGAACGCTGCATGTGATTGAATCTTGCTGGCGTCTAATACCTTAAGAGACATTGTTCCGAAATTTTCCGTGCTTTTCACGATGATATTTTAAATCTACAGAGGTGGGCGATTCCCTTTTCCGCGACTAAACCGTTTGTATTTCATTTAGCCTATATTTTATGTCGATCAGATATCTAGCTGTGTCTGTATCTGACCGCGGCTCATGATTGACAGCAAGTTCAATTTCAGAGTACCGGTAATTATAAGCAATCATGCAACAAGCCTATCCTTTCAACGTAAAATCTGGATCTCATGACGCAATATTGTTTGAAGTGGCTTAAGATGTAAGCTTAGTGCTCTCAAAAGAATTAGAAAGGATATCGTTTGATGCACAGGTCCAAAGGACATCATTTCAGCACCTGCTTCTTTAGCTATGTAGGCCTACTGTAACACATGGAACCAGTACTAGATATTTTGCATAGCGCCCGTTAAGGACCTGAAAGGGAAGTTGGAACTACACAACCTATCATAACAGAATGCAATTCTTCTAAAGACTACGTGGCCTTGACACATTTACAGAGTAGCTTTACCGGTCCTGCTGTCCATGAGTTAAAATAAGTATTGCCAAAATGTTTACTAGCGTTCTGACTTTCGTCAAGCGGACAGATTAGGCTGATCTTCAAGACTCAAGTTCAGTCTCTTCTTATTAGAATAACGACCATCCGATACTTCTCTACGGCATTGTTCACTTTACTGCTGGCGGCAACCCGAACGCAATGATAAATCCTGCTCTATGTCTTTAGTTTCAAATATCGTGTCCTAAATGTGCTTATAAAAAAATTATGTGCCCAAAGTCAAAGTTCAAGTTATAGACTTCGCTCAATTGCTGATTTCCAGAATGACTATAGTCGTATAGCTATCTCGTCTGTTTATAGCTCAGACTTCAAATACAAGTCTGCGAACATTATACAACACTGAACATTCACTTACCACAAGCAGGGGCGGATCCAGGGGTTCCACGACAACTGGTCTACAGACAACTCGTCTAACGACAAGTGATCCCCAGGTAATTCGTCTAACGACAACTGGACTACCGACGACTCGTATTTATGAAATAGAAGCTGGATGTATGAGGAAAAAAGTTAAATGGTTTTCTAGTTTAAATAAGGGCTGTTGATTTAATCGCGTTAACACGTGCGGTTAACGTGTTAAAAAATTTGCGCTTACAAATTTTAGCGCATTAATCGTAGGCGTTAATTAGATCTTATTAAAATGGAATCACAGGCAGAAAACTCGTTTTAAACGGAAGGCCCATGATACTTAAAGCTAGTAATACATTCTTTGACATAGGCCTATATTCAAAAAAGATTTTGAGTATTATCGTAGCAATTCTTTGCTCAATTTTAGCCTGTATGCGAACCAAAACATGCGTTAAACGCTAACGATGAGTCGTCGACATCGACCGCATCGCATCGTCCACTAAGGTTGTTTTCTCTTTTCTCACCCCGTCAGACGTCAGACTACGTTGATTAAACTCCATGAGATGGCAAGACCAATGGATTTCAGGTTTCAAATGATAAATGTTTACAGATGGACAACTGAGACGAAGTTTGGCAAGAACCGCAACCTTTTGTGAAAAAAATGTGACTAAATACCGGTAATGAGGTTAAATAGTAGACCTACTATAGCTTTAATTAATAAGCGCATCCCTTGAACCGACCAATGTAAATAAACTGGCAGCGGCGTATATCTAGCTTTTGTGGACCCGTGTGCAGGGAATTTGCATGGGCCCCTTTTTTTACAAATAATTTTTTTTAATGCGTGTGGGCCTTAATATTAGAATGAAATAGCTTTCATTTGACGCATTAGTCCGACATATATCACAAAAATTGTCTGTGTTATGCGCAATCAAAGTCTGTGCATTTATGCTGGCCCATCCTGTACAGGCCAGGCAGGCCAATCTATGGTTAAAAATATGAAGTCTTTAAATCTTCGCCTTTGTCACGTGATATTCTATCCTCCCCTGAAAGCTATCCGGGGGGTGAATTAATCTATCCCCGTATGGAATTAACCGGTCTAGACTATCCGGGAGGTAAACCATTCTATCCCCATTATTGAAAAATGCGTATAATTGAAACATTTATGCTGTTATCAAAATTTAAAGTGACTCTAATTGTTTTAAGTGTCCTAAGCAATGTTCAGAGAAAGGCAACCTGAGTGTCCTTAGGGCCTATGTGTTTCAAATGTTCTAAGTGCTCTAAAACGAAAGCAAAAACATATCTAGAAGGAATAGACGTGCCTGTTATAGTGCCATCATTCAAAACAAAGCAGATGGAAATTAATTTGCAAAAATAAATACACGCGGAAGTGACTTTTTCGACTTCTCTTCAATTGGGGGATACGATTAATACGGGAGATACTCTACATGTATTTCCCGCCACTTGGAAGTAACTTCAGGACTTCTGTTCCTCGTCTCCTGATGAAAACAATGACCATAAAAGTCATAGTTCACTATTGCGAACAGAATAGGAAGTCTATAAGTATAGTAGCAGTTAGACGACGTAATGGCAATCAACTTTTTTATTGTCCTATAATATAATATTCGTTTATTCAAATTCAATCTGACACACCGCAGAACGATTACAGGTACAAGTTATACGAAATACGGCCAGCTTCGCACGACACGCAGGTCGGCTACAACAGCTAGGTTCGGTAACTTAACACTGATGGCCTAAGTGTTGGAGCGCTCCTGATCGGCCAAGCCAGGAGTGGGAGGGGCTAACTAATTTTTCAACAGACCCGAGGCAAACAACACAACAGAAAGCGCCACTGGCAGCTAACAGAAAATTCAAATAAATTTTTGCCCTGAGCGAGGCTTGAACCCGGGTCGCCATAATGACTCTCAGCTTATCGGCCAACGCTCTCTCCACTGAGCTACGGACCTCCCTCCTAGTTGCACCAATTGCCTATGATTTCCTCATTAGGCTACTTTAGAGTTTCCATGCACAATTTGTCGACACAGGCTATAAGATCAACGTTACTGTTTAAAGTTGTCCTTGCTACTCATCACCGTGTCTCTATCCATTCAATCATTATGGGTACAGTACACAACTCAGCCTAGTTTTTAAAATGTTTTAATGGAGTTCAATGTCTTCGTGGCTTTGCAAGGTTTCTTCTGAAGACGAGTATAACGACGAACAGAAGAGTGAGACCAAGAATGAGCACCGATGTCAGGATCTGAAGTTTGACTCGTGTGCAGAGGAAGCTGCTGTAGAAATATGCGATCATGTAACCACAGGACTGGAAGAAAATGAAGCAGGAGAAGGCGACTTCCGTGTCAGCGGAAAACAGAACTCCACAAATGGCTGAAACACAAGATTCACTTTTCTATTGACATTTGTTTCAGTTAAATTTTCTTAGGATATTCAATTTTTATTGATTTTATTTCTACAACTTAGGCCTACGACGCGCAGTCGGTTAATCTGTATCTGAGATGATTTGATACCAAAGACCGCGGTGTAAGGTTAGTAGAAAGATTGGATCTTAATTTAACCGATCTAGGATTCTAGGTGCATTAAAGAATTCTAATGATATAATTATTATTATCATTATTGAACGGTTCTTTCAAATTAGAATCCGCTTCCATCTGCTACTGTACTATAATAATTACCTCTCAGCTGGACCGTCCAAACGGAGTCAGCCAATGCGCTGAAGACTGGAACGATGAAGAAGAGCGACACTTGATTACCGGAAGGAGTCCACAGCCACAGAGTCAACTGGAAACTCAGGTCCATCAGTAAACCTGTTAACACAATGATAAATAGAACACACATACATTGCGCCAATCATGGTTTAAATTTAATATGATCACAAGTGACATCGTTTGACATGTTAGGTAGGCTTAATGCACAAAGCGCTTTTAGAAACAAGTCAGAAAAATCATCACAGACAGTGCCATGCTGAAAGAGATGCTGTGTCACGCAATGAGAGAGAACGCTGACCAGTGACCATCATTATAGGCTAGTGGTGATCGCTTTGGTCCAAATATAAAGCGGAAGCTAATTAAGAGCTGCAACTGCCAGGTCCGATTCATTGCATGACGTGTGGCATTCCTGCAGTTGACGCTATAATAATTCTGCCGGACGTCAAGAACCGGTATTTATGTCATCAGCAGTCAGCGTATGTTCTCATTCTGCCAAGTTCAGACGAATAAGTCATCGCCTTAATACGTCTCTTTATATTGCGTTTATGTGCAATAGACTAATTTGCATCGTGATAATTATAATAGGTTCGATACCCTGTTGGGTAGTTTGACAAAGAAGAGGACATGAAGGTGTACAACGTATCCGGATTGTCTAACAGTCTGGGTGTAGGTCTGTCAAGTAAAGGCACTGATCATAGGCGGAGACCTGGGCCGAGAATTGGGGGGGACGGAAAGACGCGAGATTTTCCGAAAAATTTCTGACGACCGGCGAAATCTCGGAAAAATTCTTTTTTTCGCCGCCAAAAAAGTTGATGACCCTTTTTTTTTTTTTTTTTTTTAGTCATCCGCCCAAATCTCGACGAAATTTTTCTATTTTCGCCGTCAAAAAAAGTCTTCGCGCTCAAACATTGGGGGGGACAAATGCATGGGCCGTCCCCCCAACACTTTTATTGGGGGGGACCGTCCCCCCTGTCCCCCCCTAGGTCTCCGCCCATGCACTGATAAGATAACCATGATAGAAATTTAATATCCGCGTTTACTGCGGCTTGCAAAAAATTAATGGTCTCCTCTCAGACATTTGGTCAATCTGCACTGAGTCACGAATCATGACGAAGGTGTAGACCTGTAAGAAACGATCAAACAGGTGAGCATCATCATTAGTTTCAAGGTGCCTGAAAGAGTCGGATAATTGTGGAAACCAGCACGGGTCTGGAAGTGTGAACAAGCATATTCGTGGACAGGTTCAGAAAGGGGAATTGGCGTCGTAAGAATTTGCTATGATATAAAGCAGCCCAATGAGACTTAGAAGTTCAAATTCTAAAACTCTGATGACAGTTTCTGCACGAGTGGGTATATTCCCTGTCTTTTTTCCTCCAAAGAGCTCCTCACCGACTTCTATAAAACCTCAAGTTGCGTCAAGCAAACAATGTTTCAACTTGAAGGACAGAGTGGGAACTGGGTCAAGACTTAAAACATCTGATAAGAAGAAGTCATCTCTCTTACCGAAGATTAGCACCGGTATGATGCCGGTGTACTTGGTGACCTTGCCGCTGAGAAAAGAGCTGATTGATTTGCAGATTGATGCCGGAATCATACACCAGCCAACCATCGAAATGGCCAGAAAACACGACACGAACGACTATCATAGGACAAACAAAAGCAATTATGAGCAACTTTGGATGCATCAATATCGTGATTACAAATAAAAGCAACAAAAGCAGCAGCAACAGCTGAACAGGAACTGATAGCAGTAGTAGTATTAGCAGCGACTGTAATCGTAACAGTAGAAGTAGTTGTAGTAGCACAAGCAACGCATCAGCAGTAGTAGTAGTAGTAGAAGCAGCAGCAGCACTGTTAGTAGTAACAGCATTTTTACAACTTAGTGATGTTCATTATCAAAGTTATCTCCTATTCTTAATGACCATAATCTAGCGGGATCTTTCCTTCTGAGGTTCCTATTGTTTCCCTTTACTTTTGACTCTCTACACATCTTACTCTTACTACCAGTCATTATGTAGCCTACACTGCATAACCTGTAATTGGTGTTATTTTTTGGGAGCAATAAAAACTTGAAAAACTTGAAACTTGAAATAATGACCAACATCATAATAACCATTATCGTCGTCGCCATAGTCGTCATCATCATCACCATCAGCATCATCATAACCACTTCAACCAACACCATCATCCAGATTACCAGTGTCATTTCTCGGTGTTCGTGTTACATTATAAAACACATAATTATCTCATTACCTAGGCTATACTGTTATTCGTAGTGCACATAAAGGTTTATTGAATAATTACTCTTAATTAAGTAGACACGTGATCATTATCATGTATACGTCTTCCTGTAGCAGTCCAAATGAATTTCTTATTATGACGATGACTTATAATATTAGCAGCGTCAGAGCCCATACTTACTCTTGTATACTCGGCCTCTAGAAAGGTATTTTGCATTCCAAAATAAATGGTAATTGGAATCATCAGCAGTTGCTTCACGTGGCGCATTTGTCTACCGGTTGCCATCAGCGACGATGTCACCAAATGGCAATTGCTGGAGGAATTGCCTGACTTTGGGTTTCGAACCCAAGACCTCGGGAGAGGATCAACGAAGACGCAACAGATGAGGAGAGCGACGGTTGCTATGGCAACGTAGACTCCGACCAGAGTCCAGATCTACAGTTAAAAACGTTCAGGGTAAATGGTACAATAATTTACACAGTGCTGTATGAACGATTAGCCAGTCGTTTATTGATCATTATAACTATGCAAATTTCTAATGTCAAAAAACTTTTATGGTTACCAAGGTCAAAGATCATGCGGAGACTCAGTTTCTGGCGAGTTTGAGGAAAGCCCCCAATTAAATGTTGAAGAACATCCGGCTAAATACATCATAATAACAGAGCAAAATGATGAAAATTCTCAAAAAGAAATATTGAAGTGGTTACCATCACCGCACGACGCAGGTGATAGCCTACCCAGTCGAAACTGATGGTTTAGGTTAGTTAAACAGAAACACATTTTGTCATTACGACTTTTAAAAATCTTCTCAGAAATAAAGCAAAATGTAGAGGATGCTAGAGGGTCTAGATTAACGTATAGTCATTATACTAAAACTCCATTGAGACATGACGATAATGAATGCGTTTGACTGAAGCCATATCCTAACTAAAATGAACATTCATGGCTATTCCAACCGTAACCACAAGGACCTAGTTTCGTCGGCTCAAAGCATATGAAATTGTGGATGGTCTAGTGCGAAGGGCGCTGTATTAATTGTCTCCATGGTTACAACGTCACACTACATACCACAGGCGATGGTGGCCTTGTGAAGAGAGTGGTGTTGGATGAGGAACCTGGACAGTCGTTCAGTCCGCACCATTCGAGCAACTGTTCATCATCCAGATCCGTTGTCTGATTGGTAAGATTAGAGAGAGAGGAGAAGGAGGAGGTTGATCGACCCAAAATAGTGGACGAAATGATCGATCCAAAGACACTGTCTGTGCGAGGAAATTTCAAAGAAAAGGTTACTAATATACCATAACACTCTGCGCCATAATAATAATAATTAATATAGATACCCAGCAATATTGCTATCTTCATTAAATTTCATCGTGCCAGATTGATAACCCTTACCCTATACCATCCTCAAGATCGACCTAAGAGATCTGGATCAGCAACCACGAGTTCGTATAGCCTACTGCACACATATTACTTAGCAACGAAGTACTTTGAAAAAATAATGCATGATAGGCTCAATAAATATGTAGAAAAATCTCATATTATTTTTCCATACCAATATGGCTTTCAATCTGGTCGATCTACTTTTATGCCTTTAATTGATATGTATGATAAAATTTCTAAGGCCTTTGAAAACAATGAATATTCTATTGGTATCTTCTTCGATTTAGCAAAGGCCTTTGATACTGTGAATCATGAGATCCTATTAAAAAAATTAGCTAATTATGGCATTAGAGGCGTCCAATTAGCTTGGTTTGCCAGTTATCTTGAAAGACGTCTCCAGTGCGTTTCCTGCAATGGAGCTCTCTCAGACTTAAGAATTGTTAGATATGGAGTACCCCAAGGTTCTAATCTCGGACCCTTGCTTTTTCTTCTATACATTAATGACTTGCCTAATATATCTCCTACTCTTTCATTCATCCTCTTTGCTGACGATACAAATGTTTTTCACTCTCATAAATCCTACCAGAGTCTAATACAAACAGTAAACAATGAGCTTGTCTTCATTGCCGAATGGTTCTCTGCTAATAGACTCTCCTTAAACATAGATAAAACTAACTTTATGCTATTTCGAACTAATAAAAAGATGTGCCCCCAGAATGAATTGCAACTGTCTATTAACGATACCTCCATAACGCAGGTTAGCTCCACTAAATTTCTTGGTGTGCACATAGATCAACACCTCACATGGAATGATCATATTAAATATATCTCTGCCAAGGTTGCAAAAAGTGTTGGTATCCTTCGTCGAACCTCCCATATACTCCCCCCCGCTATTCGTGTTAAATTGTACTACTCATTAATATATCCTTATCTCTCATACTGTAATTTAGTTTGGGCATCTACATATAAATCCAGGCTCAATAAATTAGTACTTCTCCAAAAACGTGCAATACGTATCATAGCTGGAGTTAAGCCTTTTATTCACTCAAGTCCTTTATTTCAATCATTAAATTTATTAAAATTTCACCAAATAATGACTTTTCAGATAGGAATCTTTATGTATCGGTTCACCCATGATCTTCTTCCCCTTAACTTTGCAGGGTACTTCCAAAAAGGTTCTGAAATACACAACTATTCTACTAGGAACTCCTCTCATTATCGAGCCATATCCGCTCGTTTAAATTCAAGAAGATTCCATATTAAATATACTGGACCAGGTATATGGAACTCGTTTCCTAATCATGTTCAACAAGCTTCCAGTTTACAAAGGGCAAAGACACTATTGCGCAACTATTTGGTTAATGACTGCAAAGACATTTAACCTTGTAGGCACTGATTTTATTTTATTTGATTTTATTATTGTTTTTGTGTTTGTTTTTGCGTTCTTAGTTAAGTTTACTACATTAATTTTCATCTTATCCTGTTCTTTCTTGCCTATTGTTCAATTCATTATGTCAACCGTCTAGCCATCTGTTAAAATTGATAAGTAATTAGGTGTCCCTGTTAGCGGGATATTCATCCCTTAGGGCCTTCCTTGTTGCCATCCGATTATGTGAAGCATGTTATACTATGTCTATTGTGTATGTTGATGGTTGGTTACAATAAATGAATTGAATTGAATTGAATTGAACAAGGCATCGCTTATAATGTAAGCTTCATTACATTTTTGAAATGCCTAAATACATTTATACAGATAGGCTATGCAAATATATCTGTATAAATAGAGCTAGAAAGAGACATGACGGAGCTCAGAAAGCTTTGTCAAGGCGTATCTTTCACAACTTTAGCTTATTGGTCAAAAACAATTAGAATATTTTTAAGGTTATTTTCATTCTCATAGGCTTCCTCGTTTGTATCGAAAATAGGAGCTGGAGTTTTGATACACTGTAACTTTAAAAGCAAACGTTTAAACAGGCTCACAGTTGCCGAAGATTGCAGTGAAGATCCCGAAGAATAGACTCGTGACGGGTGCCGTCTCTTGGCCAGTCTTGATTGCATAGTGTTTTGCCAGGATAGTTATGTAGGACGACAGGGCCGTCCAAAGCGTGGCTCCAGTTATGCCGAGGATGACACTGGCTGGCAGCATCGTGGCCCAGACTCCAAACCCATTCGCCGCCATCCACAGCAGGTACCCGATCAGCGACACACACATGCACCATTTATGGCCGAGCAGGTGAATAGCGATCTTGGGTAGAAAGAGGCAGGACAGGCACATGCTGATGTAGGAGACGGCCATGCTGATGACTCCCGTGCCCTTCTGAATATGCAAACTGCTCTGAAGCGCCGCCAGAGCTCCGAAGGCCAAGAAGGTCAAGAGAAAGACCAATGATATGAGGAGCACGTTCTTCAGGATTTGTCGTTTTGTCATATCAATGGGACGTCTGCGACAAATGCAATCAGATGTCGTTTCTGTCTCAGAGATAGACTGAAGGGATGGAATGGTTCCGGTTGGCCCTTTTTCGCTCCGGATCATCGGGTCCATCTTTGTTGCATCCATCAGAAAACAATCGGGGTGATTTTCAATATCTTTCGTCTGAATGTCGTCTGAAGTGAATGTCATTTGAGTATCTTGGATTACTTGTGTACTGTCTGAGTTCTCCTGCTCAACCGTTGTTTCCGCATGCGTATTATTCGTTTCCAATGTTTTCAGATCCATTCTCACCTAATGTTCTGTGTTTATCTTTGATGATTTTTTAATTCGACAGTTGTGGGCATTTCTCTTCAACTGCACCGTCTGCACCGTACTTTACTAACGTGAATTTGTTGCGTTGAATATCTAGCTGTACTAAACACAACCGAGTTTTACTGATGACTTGAGACCCAATTTTAGAGTAAAGAAGCAACCAATATCAAGATCTCATAACGTATTATATTATAAGCCATGCAGTGTAGCCTAAATCAAGTATGTGCTGGAGAATTCCAAAGATATCGCTTGACGCCAGGGTCCAACAGCTCGTCGTTTCATTCAAGTGATGAAATAAAAAAAACGCTGGCTCTATGTAATAGTATGTATACCGCCTCAATCAATCAATCCGATTGTGTATAGCACCTCATCTGGATCGCAATTCAGAGACGCTCCTGCGAGAAAAGTAGAACTGTAAATCATATAAAAAAAAGACCGCAAACACCACGCAATTTACATGTAGTGTCAAAGTCCAATTCATTAAAAAAACACGTTGTATTTCCACTCTCCACATTCACAGGGAGTGCTCACTGTGCCTGCTGTTGATGAGTGAAAATCTTGTTAGCCTAAAGGCTACTCGGCCTCCAGCACCTTGACTTTCACGAGCCGATAGGTTCGATTAAAATAACGGTCGCCTGCTTGAACTATTTATGACGCATATTTCCAACCCCCAGCTATGTCATAGACCTACCTTGCCGACAAATGATAAATCCTTCAATGAGTTTTTTAAATGTCGTGACCTGTAGTTTTTCGAATACAATAGTATAAAGTTATTCAACTTATTTCTTTGAAAGTCCTTTGTATTTGTCTTTATTTTAATATTATCATCAGCAGCTTAAGAAAGAACTTTTAAATGTTTATAATAATTATATGGTACATCTTTGAACAATGATAATATAGGTTACATTGTATTTTATCACCTGCGAACTGATTGCGAATCTACTGAAGACTTGCCAAAGTTCAAGTAACAGACTTTTGCACGATGGTCGATTAGCAGAATGCATATCGTCCGACAGATCATTGACTTTTAACACAAGTCTACTGACCTCGTGCATAAACTGTGCATATTTTGTGTGGATGCCTTTGTGCAATATTATTGTGCACGTGACCATCGATGACATTGCTACTGTACATGTAGATTCGACTATAGTCGTTGGTACATGTATCCATCTGGCCATCAGGGTTATTTTTAAGGAATTTTAAAAGTGCACAACCCGTTCTTTTCCGTCCCATCATCCATGGTAAATTGCTTCCAATCGGAGAACAATAACCATTTTTTAAATTTTTATGTAAATCTGGGCAATTATACGGCAGCACTGCTGGTTATAACTGCACAGTAGTGCTTCTACAACTGCACAAATCCATTTAGAACTGCACATCTTGTGTGCAACTGCACGTTAAAACAAGCCCTGCTGGCCATCCCACATTGTAGGCTACACACTGGCGAATAATTTATGTGCTATCCGTTTTGCGACATTTTCTATGCTAGTCATATTATGTCGGCTATGTAGCACTACAGATAAACGTAATATGCAAGTTATATAATGCAACCTAGACTAAATGACCAAAGAAGTAATTTTTTATGTAAATCTGGGCAATTATACGGCAGCAAGAAATGATGTAGGAACCTTTCGAAATCCAAAATAACTATAAGGCCAGAACCGTTACGAAGGTCAGCCGTAGGCTAATCGAAACCGTGGCGCATAATTTTAGCTACAGAGCGCAACGGCCTAATGTTAAATAATAATAGACCCCTAAAAGTAGTCGTCGTTTATGATATCAAACTGCTATGAACTCGGTATGATTGTAAGCAGTGTTTAATCTAATCCCTTGCTGCGTCGGGAATCAAGCTTTCTGGCGGTGGGTCAACCGTGCATCCGGTGGACGATCGCTGAATTCTAAACAGTTATTTGATTCTGAACAGAAATAATTCGCCCCAAATTAATTCTCTTGAAGAGGCGCTAAGTAAATTATCGGACTGAGTTAATTTTATCTCGGTCTCATGTGCGAAATATTAGTAAAATGTTCAATTTTATCGGACGGGTCAACTGCATTAAATCTTGTTCGCAGGCCTATAATTTATGTTGGATGTTCCATGACTTGTAGACTTGCGCCTCCTGTAATCAAAAGCTTCCAGCATGATGGAAAAACATCTAGACCTAGTGTGCAAAAGCATCTGCTGATTGAGCAATTAAAGCAAGTCATAGAAACTCAACTGGGGTAGTAGCAGTAGATTCTTGATTTTTAGGTCTATGCATTTCATCTCAGTGTTCAATGTGTTCGAATTTCGAAACTCAGAGTACCATCCGCGGATGATCAAACAGACAATTCGTGGCAAGCGAAGTTCTGTTGTTTTGGGTTTAGTAGATAGATTAAGACTATTCTGGGACATTCAACCCAAAACATGGTTAAACTTTTCCAAATCACCCATAACCATGGTTCAAAAATGTGCCGACCCATAACCATGGTTCAAAAATTTATCAACCCATAATCATGGTTCAAAAATATATCCACCCATAATCATGGTTCAAAAATATATCCACCCATAACCATGGTTCAACTTTTTCCAACACACAAAAAAAATTTTTCTTCCATTTTATAAAATGACCAAAAAAAATATTTTATTGCGACCCATCGTACTTTAACCCAAAACATGGTTAAACTTTTCCAAATCACCCCAAACCATGGTTCAACTTCTGCCTACCACCCCAGCACGCGCCTATGACTCATCATGCGGGAATTTCCAGTAGTTTCGATGATGAGTCATAGGGTGATTACATGACTACTAAGTCTTCATTATCTACCCACGAATTAAAAGACTCGGGATAACCTAACCACTTAACGAGCGATTTCTTCCCACGTTTCCTGATAATCTTTTCTATTCTAAATATTTCCTGAGTTGTCTTCTGTAGCTCCTGTTCATAAAATGAGCCCTGTATTTCCTCATCATTTGAATCAGTAATCTTATAAGTTGGCGGAACCGTGTATTGAATCTGGGATACTGTAAAAACTTCCTCCGTCCATCTAGGTGTGTATCCCTTCTCAAAAATATTCTTCTTCTTAGTTATTCTAACCTTATCACCGATTGAAAATTTTGGTGTAATAGGTTCCGAAATCTCTTTACCGTATAAATTCATAAATACAGTTTTTTCATTCACTTTCATACTAGCCTTAGCGGGAGTCATTTTAATCGAACCGTGCTTGGTATTGTTATAATTACCCACCATTTCATCCAAAACGTTGATATATCTTCTCGTCGAGTTAGCTGAAAAATATTTATACATCTTTTCTTTCATCGTTCGGTTCCATCTCTCAACGACGCAAGATTTTTCCTCATTCTCAGTAGAGTACAACTCAACCAAATTCTTTACATCCTTATTATAAAATTCCTTCCCTTTGTCAACCCATAATTTACCAGGCTTTCTCCCACCCTCGAGTATCTTCACGAAACCATCGGCCGTAGATTTCCCAGTCTTATCTTTCAATGGTACAATCCACCCGTATTTTGAAAACACATCTATAACGGTTAACAGGTATTTCACCCCATCGTTATCTTTAGCAAAGGCCTGCATATCCACCAAATCAGCAGCCCATATCTCATCTATACCCCCGGCGTAAACCTTCCTTTTTCTAAAATGTCTAACAACTGGTTTATGCAACTCATCAGCTAATTGATCAGTCCATTTCAGTTCAGAGCTTTTTTTAAACCAAACCCGAGATTCGCCTTAGTAGATAATATAGGCTTAACTATAGCCCTCTCCACTCTTTCTCGGAAGCTAGGATTAGGAATGTTGTTCAAGTCATTAATCATCACTCGGTCCGCAATATTTCTAGAAGCTGTATCGGTGTGTTGATCGTAAGCAAGATCGTGGATATATGCTGCGTTATCTACACGATTAATAGGTCTGCTCCAATCTTTAGGAGTTCCGTTCGGATTTAGTCTCTTATCTAGCCTTGTACCTGGACCTGTAAACTGATGACCCGGTAAATGCATCTCACCGGGAAACTTAGCCCATGGTAACTTTATGGTACTAGTAGCCGCATTCAATGAACTAACTAAATCTCCACCTTTCATAGCTCCTTTTACGAATTGAGTTTTAGTTTTCCCGCATACAGCGCAAACACCTCGAAGCATCGATCTTCCATTATTCGCTACGGCGTTCTGCACATCTCTCGTTTCAGTCTTTTTTTTACACTTTACGCAATACATTTCGCTTTTTTAATACATAAATAAAATGGAAATCAAAGATCTGAGTTGGGGATCTGCGTTATCGAAAAGATTTAATAATCCCTTGTTACCTAAAAGTATAAGGGGGTTGATAATCGGAAAGTCCGGCTGTGGTAAAACGACGCTTCTTCTGAATCTATTACTCAGGCCGGGCTGGTTAGACTATAATAACCTCCAGGTTTTCGGTAAATCTCTGTTTCAACCGGAATATCGTATTATTAGAAAAGCCTTCGAAGAAAAATTACTAAAAGAAGAGATTGTTAGATTATTCGAGGAGCTTCAAGACAAAATCATGGAACTAAACGCGTCACCAGACATTGTTATGGAAGAAATGGCTAAAAAATCAAAAGCTAAGTCTGATATAATTGCCGAGTTTTTTGAAAATGCCGAAGATGTACCAGACCCGAGAGACTTGAGTAGCGAAAAGAAGAATCTGATGATTTTTGATGATTTACAATTGGAAAAACAGAAGACATGCGAAAAGTACTATATTCGGGGGAGGCATAGTAATGTGGACTGTTTTTACCTCGCACAGAATTATTTCAAAATACCTCGGCAAACGATCAGAGAGAATGCAAACTTTATTTGTCTGTTCAAACAGGACCAGCAAAATATCGACTACATTTACAGAGATCATGCTAGTACGGACATGCGCAGAGAGGAATTTAGAAAACTATGCACAACGGTGTGGGACCAACCACACGGATTCCTTGTTATCGACCACAGTAGCGAAAAGTACAATGGCAAATACCGCTGCGGATTCGATCAATTTTACATAATCGAGGATCCGTTGTAGTAAAAATTATTACATAATAAAAATGGAATCATCGCTTCTCAAACAGATAGCTGATAATACGGAAAAGACGGCTCGTAACACGGAACCAAAAACATCATTTTTCATTGCGCTGTGTGAAAAGAGCTCACGAATCAGATATAATTTTAATCCAGTACTTGAGCTGGATAAAAATAAAAATTATGAAATGGCTCTTGTAGATCTCGAAACGTACTATTCCTTTCCTAATATCGACAAGACAAACAACAACTTTAGGTATTCGCCGAATGGTCAAACACCATGGATCAACATAGATGTCCCAGAAGGGTGCTATGAAATAACGGATATAAACGAAAACATACAGAGAATCATGAAGGAGAATGGTCATTATAACAATGCAAATGGAGAATACTACATCACAATAGAACCAAACACAAATACGCAGAGGACTGTGTTAAATATAAAAGGAGACTATATGGTTGACTTTATGCCAAATAATTCGATCAGAACGGTTCTAGGTTTTAATAACTGGATCTATTCGGGTGGATATAACGAATCGGAGAACCCGGTAAATATTATGAGTGTAAGCTGTCTAAGAGTGACTAATGATATCATAGCATCCTCATACTCTAACGGAACATTGGTAAACTTAATATATTCTTTTTTCCCAAAGGTAGGGCCGGGTTACAAGATTATCCAAGAGCCGCATAAATTAATATATCAACCCATTACGCTATCTACAATTTCAACGATGACAACGACGCTCACGGATCAAAATGGGAAACTGATAAATCTTAGAGGAGATGAATTGACGATTCGTTTTCACGTCAGACAAGTTTGAAAGTTTTTTTGTAATTTATATATAAAATGAGTCGTTACATAGCTGTAAAAGTTAATATTTCGGAAGCGCAAAAAGACAAAATTCAAAAATCTCTCCAAGCGGGAACTGGTGTGAATATCAAACTAACGCACGATGACATGAACGGGCAGCATGTGTTAGCTCTGACGCAAGCACAAATCAATAAAATGGCAAAGGCGTACCAAAAAGGAACTGGTGTAGTCATCAAAATGAGTAAAACGCAATTGGAGAACAATAGAAAAGTCGAAGGAGGATTCATAGGCGCTTTACTTCCGTTTCTAGCAACAGCGGGTAAATTCCTTATGTCTACATTACTACCTAGTTTAGCTACGGGGGCTATGGCTGGCTTAGGTTCCGCAGCCACGTCGAAGATTGTCGATAAAATGAGCGGATCTGGTGTAAAGTACGTGAAGAAAATATATGCGAAGAAAGGTGATATGGCGTGTAAGATAAAATCAGTCGGGTCTGGTTTGTACTTGTCCCCTTGGCCAAAAGGCGCCTCGATAACAGGATCTGGGTTGTTTTTGAAAACGGGGTCGGGTTATGAGCCTATAGGTGAAGGACTTTTGTTAGGTCCTAATTCTCCGCTTAAAAATATTCCAATACTCGGTATGATATTTTAATTTAGTGTTTATAAAATGTCGAGACCACTACACAAATTTATAACTAAACCAACTCGTCAGGCAGAGGTTAGAACCCAACCCATTTCTGTCAGTTGGAAGGTAAAGAGCAATGTAACTCACGCTCCAAAAAGACAACGAGGCGGCTTAAGATGGGAGATTTTCGCACAAAATGTTATAACGATTCAACCGAGGGCTACTAATACGCTACTGCTTGGACTCGGTGTAGAAATGACTGGAGGAGTTTGCCTCGTTTCCCTTAGACAGAGTATCAAAGAACGAAGATGTAGTCTCCAAGACGGAGAGGTTTCAGAAGACGTGGTTGACGATATCATTGTTTCTATTCAAAACAATTCCGATTCATTAGTAACTATAAACGGAGGAGAGTCGTTATGTTATGTAAATTATATTCAGTAAACGGTCGGTTTGAGTTATCATTAAAAAAAAAAAATATTATAATAAAAACAATGGAGTATCATGAAGACTACAAAACAGACAACAAGCTCTATCCAAATCTAACACCCACCGCGCCAGAAGGTGAAATACATAAGCCTATCGGTGGAGGACCTATGCAAACGTTTCGTCTTCAAAAGATTAGCAAAATTAAGAAGGAAATTGAGCAAGAACGAGACAAAAGAGCAGCGTTGAGTAAAAAGTATCACAGAAGTGTAAGCGTAATCGGTGTAGTAGGTAGCACCCTCATGCTGGCGTCGATGGGACTAGGAATTTCAGGAATAGGAGTTTTATCCACTGTAATCGCAACACCCATTGTCATTGCTATGGAAGGAGCAGCATTAGGCGCGGGGATAATAGGTATAATAGGCAACATAATCAGTAAAAAGCTTGCGTTGAAGGCGGAGAAGCACGAAAAGATCAAAACGCTAGCCGACGCAAAGCTCAACACGATCAGCGACCATATTTCAAAAGCCCTCGAGGACGATAATATTTCAGACGAGGAATATTCTTTGATTTTAAGCGAGATTGATAAATTCAATAGTATGAAAGAAGAAATTAAAACTAAGATTAAAGTTGCGCTAGACGAGGAAGCGAAACAATCACTCATCGATCGCGGAAAAGGAGAAGTCATGCAGTACTTTCAAACCATGCTTGAAAAAAATAACAAACCTAATGGAGCGGCGTCTAACACGTACATGTAATAAATCGTGTAGACGTATGTCGTTAGTCTGGAAATACGTCTAACATACGCAAACATACGTGAAAACATATAGACGTATGTCGTTACGTCGGGAAATACGTCCAACTTATGTTTTTCACACGTCTAAAAAACACGTCTGAAAATATTTTTTTTCTTACTTAATTAAAATGCCGGGTATAATAATCAAAGACTTAGCGAAAGGAGACGATTACAGTGCAAAATATCAGAAAAACAGGGAGAATATTCAACAAAGCAATTTATCGGAGATAATAGATGATTCGTGGGTGCAAAGAATAATCCTCGACTATGTCGATAAAAAAGCTGAGATGAAAGCTGAGACGGATGAAAAGATCAAAACGCTAACTATAGAGACAATCAACACGATCAACGAGTATATTTTAAAAGCTCTCCAAGACGATAACATTTCAGATGAGGAGGGTTCGGTAGATATTAAAATAGAGGTGGATACTAAATCCGAAAGGGAAGTAAGAAACTATCAATGTACGAGATGGTTTTCAGTTGGTAACGAATCTATCAGAAAAGACTAACATACGTGAAAACATGTAGACGTATGTCGTTACGTTGGGAAATACGCCCAACTTATGTTTTTTCACACGTCTGAAAACACGTCTGAAAACATTATATTTTTAATTACAAATGCCGTTTGTAAAAATCAGTGACCTCACGAAAAGAGACGTTTTCATTGCAGATTATCTGAAAACCAGAGAGAATATTCGACAAAACTATTTATCGGAGAGATTGGGAGATTCGGGACTACAACAAGAATTAACCAAGTTATACAAGCCTATCGTTGATTCACAATCCGCAATTTCCAAAGAACAAAATGTCTTACTATCCGCCATCAATCAAAATTCGGTAGCTACTTCAAATGCATTACAAGCACTTCCTTCGTTACAGGGCCTTCAATTTCCTCAGCGTCCGGCGATAGAAGCGTATAGCTCCGATCCGACCGAGGATATCAGAACTTTGGAATTAGGGGATATGGCCGCCAAGTACCTACATCAATACGCTTCCGATAAACGAACTGTAGACACGACGTTTGGAATAAAATCCAAAAATGGGCAATTCTATATCGGTGACACTCCGATTTCGATTCAAGGAGACGACGTGACGGTTGTAAATAAGACTTACACAGGAACACCGGGACTTTGGGAGTTGTTGACGAAGAAACAGCCGAACGACGTGATATACGATATTAATGATATAGGTGATTACGCCGAGATTCTCACCACGACGAATGCTATAAGACAGGAAAAAAATCCTAACAAACCTAAATCATCTTCAAGCGTCAAATACAAACAAATTGTCAAACCGATATGGGAAAAGATAACCCTAGGTACAGTAGGTAAAGGCGTTGACGTAATCGTCATCTCCGAAGACCCAAATGTATTAGCGAAACGGCTAGATTTATTAGTTAACGAATTCAACGCGGGTAACACCGGGGTAAGAAACGAGCTCGTAACGATATGCGACGCGTTACTACGACAAGGAGTGCTGAACAAGGATACTTACAAAAATATAATGTCGATATTATAAAATGCTGATCATTAATAGAAGGAGTTACAAGAAGCGATACGTTATCGGTGGATCCGGTATAATTGATACTATTTCGGGATTTTTCAAAAGACTAGCCACATCGAACGCCGCCAAACAGTTAGCAACGAGAGCTCTTAGTGCTAGCAAAGACGTGGCGACAGAAATTGGGAAAAAGGCGATAGATGTTGGGAAATCAGCCGCAACCGATGCCGGTAAAAGATTAGTAGAGAAAGCTGCGGCAAAACTGTTAGCTCCTCCAAAGAAAAATATTATTCCGGTTACGCAGGAAACTCGAGATATTATTGATCGACTAAGTAGCATCGGGGCGAATCCGGAGAATATCAATAATCTGATGATGGGGAATGGTTTGAAGAATGCCATATCAATCCAAGATTTAGTGCGTCGACAAAACGGTGCGGGAATGAAGGTCGCGTAATAAAAAAAATATTATTCTTCAATAAAATGAAGTCTGATATTCTAAGAATTACCGATAAACCTGAGATTGATGAGGGTATTGAGCGCTACGAATGTTACGAGTATAACCCGATAACGGGAGCGAATCTAAACACCGCGGGACGAATAGAAATTAACATCGAAACTCAAAGTCTTTACTGCCATCCAGCGGAATCTTATCTATTATTCGAGGGCAGATTGTTGAAGGCGGACAACACCGCGTACGCTAATGCCGATGCTGTAGCCCTTACGAATAATGGACTCATGCACCTATTCAGCCAAATTTCGTATTTCATGTCGGGCCAAGAAATTGAATCGTTATTTCACCCAGGCCAAGCAACGACGATGCTTGGATTACTAAAATACCCAAATGATTTTCAACTGGCACAAGGTTTGAATCAGCTGTGGTACAAGGACAGTGGCACAACGGCTGTTATCACGGATAATCTAGGTTTCAAAGTCAGACAGTCGTATCTAATTCGAGAACCGGGGGACAAAGGCACGTTTAGCTTCATCGTTCCGTTGAAACATATTTTTGGATTTTGCGATGATTACGACAAGGTTGTTTATGGTGTGAAACATACGTTAAGTCTTGTTCGTAAAGCCGACGACGATGCAATTTTTCGACTCGCTGCTGCGGGTGGTGTGGCCGCTGTGGCTGTTGGGCAAGTTAGGCTAGACAAAATCTCGTGGTTTATGCCACAGGTTAAACCATCTCTTATGGAGGACAACCAATTGAACAAAATTATCGAATCGAAAGCATCGGTGCTATTTGGATTCAGGGCTCGCCAATGCGAAACTATGTCCGTCCAACCATCGAGAAACTATTGCTGGCAACTTGGTTTCAAGACATCTCCTGAACAACCTAGGTACATCATAGTTGGATTTCAAATCGATCGAGGCGGTGATCAAGAAAAAAACCCATCGATTTTCGATCATTGCAATCTGAATAACTTGTTCGTGACGATAAACGGTGATCAATACCCAGCCGCCCCCTACAACCTATCATTCCCGAATCAGCAATTCTCACGAGCGTACCGAGAAGCGGCCACGTTTAGCGAAAAATTCTACGGAATGGACGAACAGATAACGCAAAGCAATATCACACCGGCAGACTTCAAAAACCTGTTCCCGATTATGGTGTTTGATGTAAGCAATCAATGCGAGCGTCTGAAGGGCTCGACAGTCAATATCCAGATCAAAGGTACTTTTGATGCTAATCCACCAGCTAATACACAAGCGTACGCGGTGGTGATTTATGATAAGTTATTCAAGTTTCAATCGGATGGTAACAAAATTGTCGCTATGAACTAAAGAAATATCTTGTACTGTGGAAATTCAAAACTAAATATGGTTTCGAATTTTAAGGTCGTAAGTATGCAGCTGAAAAGTCATGTGCCTCAATGTTTAAGTCAGCGTCTGACGTAGCCATTATCTCGAGGTAGTCGGTATTAGTTAATCGAACTAGGCAAGTACCCGATACATTATTATTAGCTGCGGGCATACCTCCACCACCAAAGTCACCTCCACCACCGGGCATCTTCATGTACACACTCCCCGTTTTCATCAAGGAAACATTACCGCTAGTTCTAGCACTATTGGCGTGAAATTCCACAAAAATATTAACCATATAACATCCGGCTTTCTGAGGAAAGAAACGTTTCGAATTGATGAAACAATTATCCTGATCGAATCTTTTTCTCGGAAAATTTACTTGCGTCGTATCGCTAGCGAGGATAGTCTGAACAGCGTGGGAGTAGGCACTAAACGTCGGGCCAAAGAATTCGTCTCTAGATACTATCAAAGCAATTTGTTCGTCGACATATTTTTTATTTGTCAAATGATTATCGTTGGAAGGAATGTCATCGTGATTCGTTATCAAATCTATGGCTTGTCCGTAACTTAGAGCCTCATCCATTCCTGCATCTGGATTATTCGTTATAGGTAGACCTTTGATGCAGTTACCATTCATATTTAGATCACCAGTAGCCGAACTCGCTCCATCTAACCTTAGAAAAGTATTGTTTACTTGACTAAGAGTAACACCTCCAGCAATTATTCTTGTCGTAGTTCCAACATCGGTGTGTCCAAATTTATCAACAGGCATTTTTATAAACAGATTATTTTTTCAGCCGCTATGGTCGTAAGAATGCGATGGAAAAGTCTCTCGCTATTATGGATGTTTGGTCGGTTGAATAAACGTGAATCTCGAGATAATCGGTTTCGGTTAGAAAAACTACGCGACTAATCGATGCCTGCAAATCCCCTTCGCCTGAAATTTGCATCTCCACCCCTTCATTTTTATAAAGGTAGACGTAACTATTAGTACTACTAATCATACCGAGGCCTTCAAATTCTACGCACATCGAAACGATATAGCAACCGGCTTTACCAGGAGTGAAACGAGTCAGTTTCGCACTAATGGCGCTATCTCTTTTGAATCTTACTATTTCGAAAGAAACTCTTGTGAAAGTATTAGCGTCTATGTATTGTAAACCTGGAGTGTAAGCGCTAATCGCAGGCCCTATTGCATTTTTTACCGCTGCATCGATGTATTTCGTTATCAAATCCATAACCTGCCCTCGACTTAGCGCCTCGTCTTTTCCCGCTTCCGAAGTATTCGCTGTAGGTAGACCTTTTATCACGCGGCCATTCATATCTAGATCTCCAGTAACAGGGTTTGCCCCATCAACCCTTAGAAAAGTACTGTTTGCCTGAGTTAATGTGACGCCGCCGGCAATTACTCTTGTCGTAGTCCCAACATCGGTGTGCCCAAATTTATCGACTGGCATTTTATTACGCGATAATATTAATACAAACTATTGATAACATTTTGAAATTTACAACCATCAGTCATCGTCTTTTTCAAAACATACAAACATAGATGGCCACAAAACACTTCATTATCCGGTTGAATTCGTTCACTATTGTAGTACACAGGACTATGTAAATACTTGACGAGTTCTGTGGGTGGTTGTAGGCCGTAGCTATCAAAATATATTTTAACCTTACCGTTCTTTAAAAAACCGACCCAGTGAGTTCCGTTCCCATTAGAATCATCCAAGTTCATTATCCCACACTCGTTCCGTTTAGGTTTCTTCGGTAGCTCGTCTCGTAAGAAGACACCCCTGAAGTTTAGGATATTTAGTTTCTTCGCGGCATCAATCAACTGTATGTTTGAAAGAGGGATATTTGGTAGTATGATGCCTTCAACGTTTATGTTTTTGTATGTTTCAAAACTCATTTTTACATTTCATTTAAATATTTTAGAAAGTCATACGCTTTTTCCCTCTGCATTTCATAAAGCTCGCAATCTATTTCGTTCGCTTTTTCTATATTTTTTTCCAATAGCACCGGGCAAATATTCATCCAATTCATAGCTTTTTCAAGTTCTTTTTCATCGAGTAAATTAAATGATGATATTGGTAAAACAAAATCGAGATGCCAAACCGAGCCGAAATTGTCCATATTCATACCCTCTTCAAATTGGTACTCAATCCATTTCGTAAATGTTTTAAGTCCGATACCGAGTTTACATTTGACACAAGCTGGTATTTCCATTTTTATATTATGAGAATTTTTAATATTATCTAAATGTTTTGCTTCCACGCGGGTGAGATAATATTTATGCCTACAATTTTTGCATTCATTAGCATGTCCATCTTTTGAAAATCGATTTTTAACGTATTCCGATATGTTCTTGTCTATCTTGCACCGGCTGCAAACTTTCTTATCCTTCGTTTCCTTATTTTCCTGTCTCGCGTACTTATGCGTTAGCTCCTTTACTTTAGCATTTTTACAGAGTTTACAGCTCGGATAACTTCCGCTCTTTTGTCTTTTATCTTTATGAAAATTGTCTAAGCTTTTTTCAATCTTACAGCAGCAGCAAACTTTTTTGTTTTTTGTTTCCCTCACTTCAAGCTCTGAGTATTTTTGTGTAAGTTCCTTCGTTTTGATAATGACACACATTTTACAAGAAGCAAAATAGCCGCTCTTATAACGTTCGTTTTTGTAAAATTCAGTTAAGCTTTTTTCCATTTTGCAACTGGCGCATAATTTTGAGTCTGTCATTTTATATTAGGATATTTTTTCTTAAGTAGATTTCAATAAATAGTGACCATATGCTAACGTGCTTATCCCATCATCCATTATCACTCGCTTGTCGTCGTCGGCTGAGAGGGCTATCTTATTAATCTCTTCAGTGAAGATATCATGAAAATGGGAACGAATGACATTCATCTTTCTCGACTGTTTACGTTTGGTGAATAAGCAATCTTTGTAGTCTTCATGAGTAATTGATTTCTTAACAACGTATTTTTTAACACCTTTGCATTTCTTATGGTCTACGCCGGCCATCTTATACGAATACAACTTGGATCTAAGTCCCACGAATTCTTCTATTTGTTTACCTGCAGCTTCGTCCTTAAACAACCCTATTACTTTCTTATTCACTCCGGTTTCTATACCCGAGAGGTGGTCCTTTGGATAATCACTCGTGTCAAACATGCTTCTAACATCTGGGGCGATATCAGCGTAAAAATCAACGGTCTTAATTTCGTAAGCTAGTGAATCCGTATCGGTGAATAATAGTTTAGCTCTATCTCCATACTTATCCTTGATGTAATTATAATGAAAATCATACATCAAAGTTTTACTTAAGTCTAGGATACACATACCAAGATATATCGGTTTGTTATAGAGCAACGAAGTCTTCTTCATGTGAATGGCAATTAAATTTTCGTCAAAAATAGTCCGACTGCCGTAACTCGTTTTAGCCACTAGTTTTATGGCTTGCTTCTCGCTTGAAACCAATTTAATATCTACGCGGGACTCTATATTTTCGCAAGTCTTACCAAACACGCTATTGTTCATAAGTTTGAAAAAGTCTTTCTCAAAATCATTGGTTGCTTTAGTCCTCAGGTTTGTATTTAGGTCGATATATTTTTTCAACCAGGTGCTTTCTTCAAATTTAATTCCTCGATGAATTTTGGTAATCTTCAGACCTAGGCTTTCATACTGCTTCAAATTTTCATAATGGACAATGTACTTTACTTTATCATTCAGGTTTGGGATGAGTTTAGGAACCGTTGAAGATTCAGGCGTGATATTCTCTGGAGCGAGAGGGTAGTCGTTGTGTAGGTCGTGCAAATCTTTGGGATATTCCAAGTCCACCTCCAATATACACGGTATCGATCTCCAGTCGTTTTGCTCATCATTTGTCATCCACTTGAACCCGTGAGTTGGAAGATTCTTACACATTGCCCACCCATACAAGTTGTTAGCATCTAAATAGGTTATAAATGTTGAAGGTTTGCTTTCATTAAACGATGATATGTACTTGTTGTTTGCTTGTCCATAACGATGTGAAATTGTGCTAACACCACCTCTTATCCCATGCTTGACCATTAGTATCATATCGTAATCGCTCAATAATTCTAACTTTACTTCAGTCAACTTTAATGAGGCATCCCATGCTAGTCCAGGAGAAGTGTAATACCAGGCGGGATCCAGGTTGTAGTTCTTCATGCAGACGTCTCTAAAATTCTCAAAGACATCGGCGAGCAGGAGAACATCACTCACGTTATATAAATCGTGATATTCTCTGAATGTTTTGAAACCAAATTCTTTCCATACTACCTGTGCGTGGTTGTAGTCTTTGTCACTGATACCTGAGTCGTTTAGTTTCGAATAGAATGCTGACTTTGGCGGTAGTTCTGTTTCATTCAGTTGATCGATGGAGCTAACGTGATCATACGGATATACCCCTTTTCTAAGCAAGAGATCGAGCTGATTGCCGGAGTAGTACTTGCTTATATTTTTACACTGGTCTTTGCTAAGGTTCTTCGATAATGCGTCGAGACCCGCTGGCATGAATCTAAAACTATCGATGAAACGTAATTCACGCTTGACCTTTTTCTCTTTCCCTTCTTTGTTAATAAACTTATCGACTACGATCTCTCTGCTAAATGAGATATACTTTTCTTCATTGCAGGGGATGCATTTAATCTGTTCATTATTACCACCCCGTAATTTCTTCACGAATAGATGGCTATCGTAGCCGGTTAGATTATGAAATACTACTGGGAAAAACTTGGGGACTCTATACTTTAGATTACAAATCTTATGAGCGGCGCCTCTGAATTTACCAGTAAGATGGCAGTGGTCTCTTACTCGCATGTTATTGTCATTATCATCATCAACAAAGAACTCACCCCCGCAGATATGGCAAACAGTAGCCGAGTCGTATAGCTCCTTGTCGTCCTTTCCAAATATCATTTTCTTTGGGAACTTAAATTGATTATAAATATCTTTTACTTTCTCAACAAGACTGTCAATAAATATCTGCGCTACATCATCGTCTTCGCTCTTCGCTGTGAATGTTACAGGAGCTTGTGAATACAGGTCGTCATCGAAACATTTTATGTGGTAACAAAACGAGCTAGGAGTATGTTTCTGGTATTTATTGGTGTAAGACGTGCTGGGATCGGGTTGGCATGTATCGATCGGTTTAATGAAGGATTCGAAATCCGCATAGATAATAAAAGGTACTCGCATTTTTCGATAATAATTTTTAAAACTCAACATAGTTCCTGGGCTTGGGAGTTCTATTCGTTGAGCGTCATGTTGCGAACAGTACTCGATGTGTTTTTCAAGCGAGTCTTTCGTTCTGTAACCGATTAAACATCTTCTACAATAGTGCATCGAATTTACAGATTTTTCTGTTCGTGCCGCCATCAATCTATTAAAGTTCTTGATCCAACAGTAATGCTTCTTTTCATCGTCGGAAATAAGCAGTAGATCTACGCAGGTATCGCTTTCATGCTTCGATATGTATAATGGGTATACGCTCTTTTCAAAACCAAATACGCTAACGCTAATGTTATTACAGCGCTCAAACTTATTTATAATATTAGCATCAGCAGCAACTGGGAACACGATACCGCTCCAATCGAGTTTCTTAGATTGTTCTACCAGGTCTTTAGTGATTCTTTCAGGGTGGTCATTAGCTGGGTTCAACGCCCTTGTAATACACCATTTGAAACATTCTTCGTCTTCGTTTTTCATATTAATAATGGCCTTTTTATTTGCTAAATACTCGGGAAGCTGAATATACGAACTACCTTTCAATGGCTTGTATACTACTGTATCGATATCCAAGTGCGAAACGGCCTTGAATCGCCAATTGCTACCCCGCATCTGATAACTAGCCATGCTCTCCTTAATTTTATCCACTGCGTTGGTATATATTTCCTTCACATCGGTTGCCTCTAAAATAATATCAGTCTTTGATTTGAAATTAGGCTCAGCCGTTGCTATTTCACCGGATTTTATGTCTACTTTCTCCATTACACACATGAGATTGAGTTGAACTTTTACCCCTCGATTTTTCGCTAACAGCCTAACTACCTGCGATCTTACAGCCTTGAGAAAAGATGCGACATCGATCCTGTTGTTACCCTCGATCGTGTATCTTTTTGTAAACCCTTTGATAGCCGTCGCTGTCTCTCGAAGTTTGAACCTATGAATGGGTGGTTTTATTTGAGGTGGTAACTGACTAATCTCACTAGTCAACCAATCCGAAAAAGTAGCTTTATTTTTCCCCACAAATTTCCAAGTAGTAGACAAGAATGCCGTAAGTTCCTCTTTTCCTAATCTTGAGTATCCTCTTTGGCCTCTCTTTTTTGCAATTTCTCGCAATTCTCGTACCGTGCCTCTCTGTTTCGTAATTTCTGGTAATTCTCGTACCATGCGGGGAGTACGCGTTGGAGCCTTGATGTCTGGTGTCCGAGCGCCGAGTCTATCTCCATGCTTTATGAACGCGATGAGTTCCGTTTTTGGTAGTCTTGAGTATCCTTTTTGTCCTCTTTGTTTAGGAATTTGTTGCAATTCTTTCAGATTATACGATGTGTAGTCCATTTTATATTGGGATTTCTTGTCTTTAAGTCGAGTTGTATATCCCATTTTTTTTCTTCAGTTATTTTATATACACAAGAGAAAAAAATATTATGATCTAGTGACTCATCGATACTATAGTAATTCCCGACCGACGTCATCACCCTATGACTCATCATCGAAACTACTGGAAATTCCCCACATGATGAGTCATAGGCGCGTGCTGGGGTGGTTATTTTTTGAACCAGGGATTGGGTTGGTTGGCAAAAGTTTAACCATGTTTTGGGTGGTGCATGCCGGATCAAGAAAAAAATTTTTTTTGTTATTTTATATACACCAGGAAAAAAAAATAAATTTGTGTGTTGGTAAAAGTTGAACCATGGTTATGGGTCGGGATATTTTTGAACCATGGTTATGGGTCGGGATATTTTTGAACCATGGTTATGGGTGATTTGGAAAAGTTGAACCATGGTTTGGGTTGAATGTCCCAGAATAGTCTTAATCTATCTACTGGGTTTCAATATACAAGAGATGGTGTTGAAACACGAATCCCATCATAGGCCGATGTCTATAGCGTCTTCATATATCCGCAATGGACGTGTATGCCTACGTTATGTTTTGTATGGCAAAGCAGTCAAATAAAGACTCTTAATTTCTTAATTTTGGAGGGGGCACGATTAATACGGAGCACACTCTATTTAGTGACACCGTTCTTAGGCATAGGCAAAGCAGGCAGTTGCCTAAGGGCATCAAGTTCTATGGGGCGCCATTTCCACAAATTTGTATTTCAATAAAAAAAATCACTTAGGCCCTATAACCATTTCCCACAAAATTGAACGTCTTTCAGTGTAGTAATAAAAAAATTATAATAAATTTCTCAGTTGGGCGTATGCAAGGCTCTGGCGAATTCATCATTTGATTCTGACGTGGTCTGATCAATTGAGTGGGAATCCGAGGGCGTCAGGTGTAGGCCTATTCTTTGCCTCGGACGCCAAACGTATGCTTTGTCTGGGGCACCAAAATGCTTGCTTGCCTGTGGCGCCATTTGGTATGTTTTATCATGTTATATTTTTGCATATTATAGGCTATATGACTAAAGATAATTGAGGATAGCTCTTCCTCGTTACCTATTGAAGATAACAACACAACAAAGTCATTATTATTATCCACTAATGCGATCAGCAACACCGCCAGACGATGCAAACCTGAGCCAAGTTTTGCTCTTGGTTCTGCTGGTCGCGGCACTAACCTACGAAATTTGTCTTGCCTTTGGCTTACCTCACAAGTCAAGAATCCTTATAATTTTATACATAGGCCTAAGCTTATTTCTACAACACAAGCTAAGATCGACAATTTGACATCGTATTTATTTATCGATTCCGAATCTTTCGACCTGATCCTTGGAGGTACACAAAATTTGGTCTGCATGTAGTTTTGAGAACGCCATTATTGGACTTCAGTGTCTGCGTGGCTTTGCGAGGTTTCTTCTGAAGACGAGTATAACGACGAAGAGAAGAGTAATACCAAGAAAGAGCATCGATGTCAGGATCTGAAGTTTGACTCGTGTGCAGAGGAAGCTGCTGTAGGCGAAAGCAATTATGTAACCACATGACTGGAACAACTGGAAGCAGGAGAAGGCAGCTTCCGTGTCATCGGAAAATAGAACTCCATAGACAGCTAAAACAGAAAGTTGAAATTGCTCACGACATTTGTTTAACTTTCAAATTTAATATAAAAAATATAATTGTCTATTGATTTCATTTCAGGAACTTATTGCGCTCAGTAGGCTAGCCTGTAGGGTCCACCTAAAATGCAGATGATGTAGGCCTAAGTCCACGAAGAAAGAATGAATCTTATTTCTACAAATATGGAGCATTAGGCTAAAGCTGCTTTGGAATACATTTCTACAGATAGGTGTGTTACAGGCTGGTGTCGAATTTGAAGATTGCTAGGGGTAGTTTCGTACTTAATTATTAATTGCTCCATTATTCTTTGTCACACATAGTAGACTAAAACATTATGATGGTTGTGTCCATGAATATAATTTTTATGGCGTTGGAGTAAAAGTGAGAATGCGTTCCATCTATAATTATAGTTTCTTTACCAGAGGTCAGTGGTGGTATACACGAATAGAGACTCGCCCAAATGCACATACGCACACTTTTGCATAGACAGAGTCCTAAGCATACTCATTGACATGCGTATACCACTAAGCATACAAACAAGCAAACAGATGATGCAACATAACTTCGGAATTCGGATAACATGGCACATTAGCACAACATAGCAGTATAATCTCAGGGGTCAAGAAGACGCATTGTATGTTAAAACCGCTGCAAAATCAACCACAAAGGATTAATTAAAGCCTAGCCTACCTAGATTCAAAGCAGTTACAGTGTCCACTGAGATGATGCTATTATCCAAAACTGTCAAAGAGTTCTCTACTTTTAATTATAACGTTCTTTGACTGATGAGCTGCTTACATCTATGTTCATAGTCTTACCTCTGAGCTGAACCGACCAGACGGAGTCAGCCAATGCGCTGAAGACTGGAACGATGAAGAAGAGCGACACTTGACGACCGGAAGGAGTCCACAGCCACAGAGTAAACTGGAAGCTCAGGTCCAACAAAAGACCTGTTCACAGAAGTAAAATAACAACACTATATTTATACATTTGTACGTTGAGTCAATCATGACTAAATTGCGCAACATCACAAATGAAATTACCTTGAGATCTATTTCGACAGCCGGTGTCGCGTGACAGAGTCTCCCCCCTAAAAGTCTCCCCCCGGAGACTTTATTTCGAAACAGATTCTCCCCCCGGAGGATCTGTTCTATAATAAATTCGCCCCCGGAGAGTATATTATGAAATAAAGTCTCCGTGGGGGAGAGAATATTTCCGCCGTCCACGAAATAAAGTCTCCCCCGTTCAGCGTAAAATTGGCTACAGTTGCATCAAATTCAGAGATGAGCAGGTTAAACGGTTAGTTTACGTTGCCAGATTATGTAACAAGAAAACATATAATACTTTTACTTCAGAAAATTTCTTCCAATACAGAGTTTCAGCCAGGGGGAGACTCTGTTTCGGGGGGAGACTTTGTATCGGGGGGAGACTTTATTTCGTGACACCGGCAATTCCACCTTTCAACATTGTCATTATTTCCTCTGATGAGTTCTCTGAAGTGGCGCTATATAAATGTACTATTAAAATAATTATTACAATTACAATTACAATTATCTCAAGAGCTATGAGCTGTTTCCATAATCGATCAGCTACAACACGCCCTTCAACAACATAATTGAGTATCGTAGTGCTTGATTAATTATTAGACCAACGTTGGAGAAAACTTTAAACATAATCAAAGACAATCATTGCCAATGGTGGACGAGCTTCTGCAAGTAGCATGCAGCGAGAGTCATGAGCGCTGACTATTATCATAGGTGATGGCCTTAACCAGCATCCAACGCTGAAGAAGTCTATGAATTGGGGTCACGTGATCCGTAATGGAGGCTATTTCTACTTGGGTGGGTATTTTACCCGTCTCTTTCATCCTGAAAATTGAGTCGAAAGACTCGACGTCGTCTTATGCAGAAGTAGTAATATCTCTTACCGAAGATTAACACCGGTATGATGCCAGTGTACTTGGTGATCTTGCCGCTGAGGAAGCACCCCAGTGATCTGCAAATTGCGGCCGGAATCATACACCAGCCAACCATCCAAATGGCCAGAAAACACGACACGAACGACTATCAAAACATGAACAGCAATTTGAGCATCAACTTCTCCATCATAAATAAATACTTGAAAAGCAACAGCAACAGTAGCACTGGCACAGACATTAGTGGTGGTGTTGTAGTGGGGGTGGTGGTGGTAATGGTGTGGTGGTGTTGGCTGTGGTGTGGAAGTGGTCGTGGTAGTAGCCGTAGTAGTAGTATACTATAGTAGCAGTGGTAGTAGTAGTAGCAGTAGCAGTAGCAATGACAGTAGCATTGCAGTTGCAATAGCAGTAGCAGTAGCAATAGTAGAAGTTGTGGCAGTAGTAGTGATAGTAGCAGTAGCAGTAGTGGTAGTAGCAGAATCAGAAGTAGCAGTATCAATGGCAGAAGATGAATTGATGATAATCAAGATTCTAGTCATTACATGTTACAGCTTAGTCACCATCAACAACAGCGAGAACATAACATGTCATCATTATCGTCGTCGTCCTCATCAATGATCATCAGCATCACCGCCACCACAGCTATCATCCAAAATAAACTATTGCAAGTTTCGTTCCTTCATCTTCTGTATTCCATTATTAATTTCAGTACCTACTGCATTATTCTTGTGGGCATAAAGGTTGGTGGCTCAATTGCCTGTAATTAAGTAGAATTACTCATGATTCTGACGTGTAAGCCTCTGCCAGGAACTGTGTAAACCACCTTCATAAAAATTATGGTGTAGATAACTTAATAACCTTACCAATTCACATACTTACTCTCGTGTATTCGGCTTCATGAAAGGTATTTTGCATTCCAAAGTAGATGGTGATTGGAATCAGCAGCAATTGCTTCACGTGACGCATTTGTCTAGCGGTTGCCAGCAGTGACGATGTCAACACTTGACGAATGCTCGAGGAGTCAGACTTTTGGTTTCGAACCCAAGACCTCGGAAGAGGATCAACGACCACGCAGCAGATAAGGAGAGCGACCATACCAATGGCAGCGTAGACACCAACCAGAGTCCAGATCTACGGCAAATAACGTAAAACAAAAACAAATTATTAAATGAACGGTTAGAGGTACCATCAGGGCCGGCCTTAGCTAAAATGGCGCCCTAGGCAAAGCATGCATTTGGCGCCCCAGCATGCATTTGGCGCCATAGGCAAAGCCAGGGCCGGATTAAGGCATGTTCAACATGTTCGGCCAAACAGGGGCCCCAAACTTTAGGAGGCCCACGCATGCGAAAAAACACTATTGCCGAGTTGTTTAGATTTTTACCAAATTTCAAGCAAACGATTAAAAAGATCAACGTTTAGGGAGGGAAAAAAATCGGTAGCCTATATTCTACGAAATTTTCGACCAAACGATTAAAAAAGTCAAAAAAATCGGTAGCCTATATTCTACGAAATTTTCGACCAAACGACTAAAAAGTCATCAGAATTTTCGGCCGAAGATCCGCAAAAAATTTCCCGGACAGTGACCCCACATTTCTTAATCCGGCCCTGGGCAAGGCACGCATTGGGCATCTCAGGCAAAGCATGCATTGGGCACCTCGGGCAAAGCATACATTTCGCGCCCTCAGATCCCCACTCAAACTCAATTGGCGCCCCAGCCAACTGCTGCTTTGTCTGTACCCCTGATTTTCACTATCGAAATTGAGCGTCGCGTAGTCTGAATTACTATAGCTGACGACTGGGCGCTAACGTTGACAGATAAAGTTGTCTCAGTTTTGTTTAAATAATTGGAAACCGACCCGTATTGTCTATTTATTCTAACTTCTGTCTTCTATTACTTCCTACGACTTGGCACCCGATCACTTTTGACGCTTCATGGAATCATATTGCTTGATATCATTTAATTTTTTACGGTCAAAAGATTCACATCTGACACAACGACTATAAATAACACAACAATTCTTCAATTGTTGGCGCATTCAGTCGAAAGATGTCACTATGTCAGTATTAACCCATAGACATCGGGTCTATTAAGCCATTGACTGCAAGGCACAGAGTAAAGAATGACGTTAAAATCGAATTTTATTAGTCGATAAAAATTTATGCAGTCCTTGAAATTGAATCAGGCCTGCCTGAATTGGTGCAATGAAATCAATAATTATCTTAAATTCTTTCCAAAGTCTTCAGTTTAAAAGTATATGGTGTAAAAAAAATAAAAATTCCCAGTGCCGCGGCGCCCCCAAAGACTGCGGCGCCCTAGGCAACTGCCTACTTTGCCTATGCCTAAGGCCGGGCCTGGGTATCATAAAATAACGCGAGAGCAAGACAATGATAAATATTCCTAAAGAAATAATATAGAGTCACTGTCACGTATGTGGTACCCAAACCGTCTTTGTAAAAGAAGCACACTTGTCAGTACGACTCTAAAATACTGTTGCTACTCAGAAGCAAAGGAAATGTACGGAGGGTAACAAGCTTTATGGTGCAGCTCAATTTATATGTTACAAGGTCCCATTATCAGAGAATTCGGAGAAGGTCGTTCTCTAAATGAATTCTTATGCTAACTCTACCAATGACCATAATTTGAATTCATTTATCATAACTAATTCCTTCAGAAATACACAAGAATACCAGCACAAATCATGTGAGAACTCACAGCGCAACAGGAAGCCAGAATAAAGTTAAAACCTTTATTCGAACGGATAATAACTACCAGCCAACCTGGGTCACATTTTTCTGTCAATGTCTAACAGACTAAGTTATGCTGCTCAATGGCAGCTGAAACTAGAGAATTTTAATGGAATTAAATTCATAAATGAACAACACTTCAAATAGCACTAAAGTCAGAATAAAAGTGATTACTGAGGATTTAGTCACGACGACTCTGACATTTTCAAAGCAGTATTGCCGATGCCATCATGACTGTATAGGTCTACTAATTGTCTAGATGCCAGTGGATACATACCACGGCTGACGGGGGCTTTGTGAAGAGAGTGCTATTGGATGATGAACCTGGACAGTCATTCAGTCCGCACCATTCGAGCAACTGTTCATCATCCAGATCCGTTGTCTGATTGGTGTAATCGGACAAGGGTGAAGAGGAGGAAGATCCACCCAAAATAGTGGACGAAATGATCGATCCAAAGACACCATCTGTGCGATTAGATGGAAAACAAAAGACAAAAGCTGCATAAAATATTATGGCGAATTCTACGCACTATTGTAAATATCCAGTGAATCTGATTATTCAACACCAGAACTCGTTATTTGCACCAATTAATTTGAAAGAAATCGTCATTGGTGTTCAGTTAATTGAAAGCATTCCTCCAGAAAGGTCAATTATTATCTCTAAAAAAATTGAAACAGAAAAGAGGCATGCTGAATTCCAACAAGTTTTATGAAGGGCCAGAGTTTGCCCCTTTTTGTTACCTGTGAAAAATTATAATTTTTGTATTTTGATTTCATAAGTGTTTGTAGCAAAATCAGACCAGCCGGCTAAGTTTGAGTAGATGTAACTTTAGAATCGAAAGAATTAACAGGCGACTGAACAACGCTCACGACTGATGAAGATTGCAGTGAAGATCCCGAAAAACAGACTCGTGACGGGTGCCGTATCTTGGTTGGTCTTGATGGCGTAGTGTTTCGCCAGGATAGTTAGGTAGGACGACAGGGCCGTCCAAAGCATGGACCCACTTATGCCGATGATGACACTGGCTGGCAGCATCGTGGCCCAGACTCCGAACCCATTTGCCACCATCCACAGCAGGTATCCGATTAGCGACACACACATGCACCATTTATGACCGAGCAGGCGAATGACGATCTTGGGTAGAAAGAGGCAGGACAAAGCCATACTGATGTAGACAACGGCCATGTTGATGACTCCCATGCCCTTCTGAACGTGCAGACTGCTCTGAAGGGACGCCAGACCTCCGTAAGCAATGCAGTTTAACAGAAAGACTAAGGAAACGACGAGAACGTTCTTTAGGATTTGTCGTTTTGTAATATCAATCGGACGTCGGCGACAAATGCAATCAGATGTCGTTTCTTCCTCAGAGATAGACTGAAGGGATGGAATGGTTCCGGTTGGTTCTTCATCGTTCCGGATCATCGGGTCTGTTTTTGCTGCATCTGCTTCATTGCAGTTTGGGTTGTTTTCATTACCTTTCATCTGCATCTCGTCTGAGGTGGGTGTCTGTTTTGTATTTTCTGTGAGTGATATATTCTGTGTTAATTGTGTGTCGTCTGAGCTACCTGGTGCAACCGTTTGATTAGTATGCATCTTATTCGCTTCCAATGTGTTCAAAGACATTGCTTCGTAATGTAATCTGTTCGCGATGACCTTTTAATGCGACAGACGTTGATAATTCACTTCTCTTCAGTCACAACGTTTGCATTTCATTGATGTGCATTTGACGAAAATCTTGCTGCTTGTATAACTTACCGAGTCTTACAGTTGATTATAAACTCAGCTTCAGGGTGATGAAAAATAAATATCTCTCCTGCTTAGCATCAATACTATATAACGTAAAATAGTTTAAATCAGTGTAAAATTAGGTGTTTCATGGAGAATTTAAAAAATATATGATCTTGATCCACGGATTCAAAAGCATCTCATCTCAGTAGGCCTACGGGTTTATTTTAGCTATGTACGCACTACGCATAGAACTAACTATTGTAAATAACGCCTGTGAAGGTCATTATTAGCCTAATATGGGATAATGGGACAACACAATTTAGTATCCTATATCAGAATTCAAATCATTTTCAAAAGACTGTTTTGTCCTTCCGCTATTCACAGTGTTGACAAACTGTTCCAGATATCCCTGAGTGAAAAATGTCATTGCCGAATGTTGCATCAATTTCCTAAATTTTCAGACTGGCGAACTGACTTAAATCAGGCAGATCTATAAGCTTAGGTTCGGTTAAGGTGTTGCGTTCCAGTTCTATTTCGAATTACGATCATCCCCTCTTTACTATTTTAGTCTACAGCACACGCTGTAGACGCCTTTCCAGCTGGCTAATGCCTGGACGACGCGAAGATAAATCCGGAACTGTAGCCTACATTAAACCTCCGCAAACTTGTCCTACAGATTTCACAGACTGTATAATTCTCGATAACAAAATTTTCTAATGTGCTTTAAAATTTCCCTCTATCTTCAGCGATAGCTTACGAAAGAACTTTCAGGCAAGTATGAATAGGGCCTATTCCAAACAGAAGGCCTATTGAACAATAATTTACTGTATCGGATAACCTGCGAACTGATAGCAGACCTGCGGAGAGCGTGAGCGAACCGAAGTTCAACTTCAAATAACAGACTTTCAATGTCCGATTATAATTATCAAAATGACAATCGTCTAACAAAGCACTGATTTCAGACACGAGTCTCTGACCTCAGAGAGCACTCACACAAAACTGCGCCCACGAAGACTCTTCGTGTAGACACGTTTGTGTTTAGTTAATCACGCAGCAAAACATGATAAATCCGTTGTTATCGACGTTTTGACCATGGCCATTGGCCATCCCATGCTGTGCATACCCGATCACTGTAGACCTATCACAATCCTACTGCGACGATTCCTACAAATAAATATTTAGGGTTTAGGCCTACTGTGTAACTGTAGGCCATTAGCGCTATTTACTGTTAGGCTACAATACACATGAACATAAAAACTATGTGACCTAATTATTATGACCAGACGAGTGAATATAGGCCCCAGATTTAGGCTATGTAGGGCCTTGTAGGCCTATCTTGGAATATGGAGAGCGCATTTTTAGCAACCGTTCGAAATCGCAGTGAGGTCAGGAAAGAAAGTCAGTCGTGTTGGAAAATGTGGCGCAATCGGGCAGGACCTGTATTTTCCTAGGCCCTATTAGGTTGTAGTTGTCATTAACAACTTCCATGATGACCGTGTACGTCTAGTGTCTACAGCGCAAGACATCAACTAGTGACTCGCCAGAGCCAGTAACACTTCGCGACTAGGCTACTAAGACAAAGTATTCTACAATTTGTTCCTATTCCTTCACAGAGCATTCCTTTACTTCGTTTAACTGTTTCAATGACGTCAGCTCAAAAACATGATAAAAGATGCTTAAATTCCTTTTGTTACTAGCATTAACTTCATAAACTATTGACCCGTGTAAACATGCTTTTGGGCGCGGTGGTGTAGTGGCATGTTCGGTTGCTTGGAGCCAAAAGCTGCGGGTATGAATCCATCTCATGCCGCCGCGTAGGGACCCTGAGCATTGGGCAAGTCCTTCACTCGCAATAATTGCTCCTGCGCTTCGGCGTGAAACTCCGATTCAGTGTCCGCTCGGGAGCGCCTCTGAGTGAAAATCTTGAAGAGGCGATACAACAAGTGCATCAAGTCCATCATACAAACAAAAAATAGTTAGTGCAGCATTGCTTAAATTAATATCTGATTGACTTCGTTCACCTGATAATCAGCATCAGGTCTACGTAAGGCCTACACGACGTACACGTGCCAACTGCCAAAGTTCAAGTAGGCCTACTAGAGTAGATCTAACTAAGTCTTAACTCAATGACAAGTTAAATTATTATAAGCAGTATGGCAATCATAACACGAAGCTATGTCAGGCGTAGCATTGAGTTCCCACATAGGTCTACCTCTACCAAATCACATAACGCCTGCACTGACACCGAACTCGATTAGACTAATTTACACGGTAAGCATGTAAGTTTGTAAACGCCATTCAATTTTGTTTCTTGATTAGCAAGACTCATAAAGTAGACTAGAAAATATTCAGGCGTTGTTCTGCTGGCAAAAGAGAATCCAATGACGCATCAAAATGCAATCGTCTATGGATCGCTCGATATCATCGACAAAAGTCACAGCCGTTGTTGTCTGCGTTAATTAAGCCTACTAGTACTCAATGCAAGTGTCTTTTCGACGTGAACAAAAAATATATGGGTGTGTTTAGGGCATAGACATGTGCGTATTGAGATATATACTGGTTCGAACCCCGAAATAGGTAATATCGTAAATTTTTTACTAATAATTTCGTGCATTTTACGACATTGGAAAATCCTCTCGAAGTTGAACCCCGAATTTGTTTCCTGTCTACGCCCATGGTACAAATATAGAGCTCGATTTTAGTTCGAGATTCATTGAAGCTGATTGAACTCCACTTTGAATATATTTTTCCTCGATGGCTGAGTTCTCCTCTTCAGGTCTTAAATGAGATTAATATCATGTGATAGGCCTATCATATGAGGTAGAATTTCGCCGCAGTGGACACAAGGAATTGATGGCAATCAGCAACGCATTTTTAACAGTCCAGATCAAGGTCTACAACTATGGTTTAAAACACTCCCTGAGAACCATGCACGCAGAAGTGGCTTGTAATCGTAATCTCTGAATTTATGAAGCGCTACTCTAAAACCTTAGCAGAACACCAACTTATTCTTGAGCGCTGGGATCCAAACAAGTCCCCATGGACACTTCCCCAGGATATTCCTTCCCCCACAACGTACTTGAACTTTTCCCCAAGGTAAATTGTCCGGACATTGCCCCGTCATCTCAAAGGGAGATAATAATAATTAATTAAGACTCAAAGAATTAAAAGTTTGGTTTCAAATTACATAGCAACATTTTGAGTTAATATCATAACCCTATTGGACATCAAATTTTGTTTAAGATCCAAAGCATTAAAAGTTGGTTGTTTGACAATTAAATTTCAACAATTAAATAGACCAAATGTCTTTTGAAATTGGGTTCCTTACCCAATCTGACACTATATTAATTTGTTCAAAATTAAATTTCCGCAGTGAATTAAAATAAATGTATAATAAAGTCGGAATGCTTACCCAATCTGTTGTTATATTAACATCAATGCATTAAAATTCTTCCAAGAAAACTGATTACTCAATTGTTGCTATAATTATGACCTGGGGTAATGTAAGCTTACAGATTTACTTTATTCCATTGAAAAGACCGGGAGGAATATAAGGAAAACGTATTTAGTTTTGAGAGCGAATGTCGTAGATGTGCAAGAACAAATTAAAGTGAATGTAAAGCAACTTACATGAAAACTTACATGAAATTCTAACTTTGAGATAACGGGGAGGGGTAATGTAGCCTACGGGAAAAATTCCCCGTAGGGAAAGTCCAGGGGTAGGTCAATAAGTTGGAATGTCCATTTGTCCAGGAGGGAAAATCTCCGAGACTATTATACATAGTTGTAAAAAACGTTTTTTTCCGTTTTTTATCCTCTCCCAAAAAAGTCGTGTTTTTCGTTTTTTTATTTTTTCCATCGTTTTTATAGTTTTTTATTTTTTCTTTAACTTTATTTATTCATTTACTTTCTGTTATTATTTTCCTTAATTGTAAATTTTTCTGATATTCCTTATGTTTTCCGCCAGCTCTCAAGGATTCAGCTAACTAAAGTCATTATTTCATCGTTTAACATCATCATTTAACAGATAGCCTGCGTGTAGTAGGTTCCTAATCAATGTTTTGAAGGTTAAAATGCGGTTTTAGATGTAGCAAAGTCAAATTATTTACCGTTTCCGTTTTTTTTTGGTTTTTGTCGTTTTTTTCTTCGAAAAAACCGACGTTTTTTACCGTTTTTTATTCCGTTTCCATCGTTTTTTACATCTATGCTATTATATTATAGTAACCGCTTAATATAAGCTTAAGCTTGCGTGATCCTGGCTTCAAACTTTAAAACTAAACTCCGCGGTACAGTTGTAAGGAGAAGGGAACCCGCTTCCTCTTCCTATTCCGTCGAAACCATTTGATGCTCGTTTATAAAATAATCGTTCCAATTCTGATCATTTCTCTCGTCTCTTAACTGAAAGCGATTCCAACCACGTAAACACTTCAGATTTCCATTATAGGCCTACCGCATTTATTTCTAAATACTATAGCAATTATTTTGATCATCATTGCGTTCCTTCAAGGTTGTGCACTCAGGAAAGCTTCCAGTCCAACTCCAAACATAGATCTAATTGTTAATAAACGAAGATTATTATTATTGTTATTATTATTATTATTATTATTATTTTTTTTTTTTTTTTTTTTTTTACCCGAGGTATCTCAGATCCCTCGGGATTTCAAAAAATTATCCGGAGACATAAAAAAAAATTGTATTCTGGAACGGCTAGAACTCGTCAAGATCAGGCGAAGCAAAGGTGCCTTGGAAGGCTATGGCGTTGAAACGTTGGATTAAAATGGCAATGCGCTGGAAACTTATTATTATTATTATTATTATTATTATTATTATTATTATTATTATTATTATTATTATTATTAACACCTGAGAGTTGCAATCATAAACTTACTTAAAGTGCTGTATTTATGCCAAACAAATGTTTCTTGAGGGCAACGGCCTCTGTTGTCATACGCCCTCGTCAAATCTGGATCTGCGACCGCAATATGCAGTAGTTGCTCCAGGGCAAACGAAAACGAACTTAGAGCACACATAAACACCTGAGAGTTAGTTTGACTTGGAATTTATATTGACGCGTAATATTGGCATTCAGATTTTTTAAAGATAAGTCTCAGTATTATGCACCATTCAGATTTAACAGAAGCATAGAGTTTATTCAGATCATGTGATTTCTTCGTACAACTGCATCTAGTAAACGCTAATATCAAGCTGACATCCATGTTTTCTTTGTCATCTTCGAACGGAGGCTGGAAGAGGGCGATCCGATACAAGCCTGCGAAGAATCCAATCGCCCAGCCATTCCGGTAATGCCTGAAGTGGAGCCAGGAAATACCTGGCGTCGTTTCCAACGAGGTAACGTTCGCGAGGGTAGCGGCCAAGGAGGGCGTGTTCGTAGGCGTCGATAACAGGCGACAGTTGAAAGGACCCTTTTTCTCGATTTTCTTGTAGTTCCGTGTTGATCACTGCAAAGACATGCGACAATAATTATAATAATATGTGAGCGTTCATGTGGCAACTTCCTAGGAATGCTCATTCAGACAAAACGATTGCTGAGGTAAAATTAGCAATGGCATTGAATTCAGCATTTCTGCGAATAACACTCAAAGTATGAACGGTGAAAATGGCGTCAGACACCTACGGGCGATGAGCCCACGGTTCATGATGATGATGACGAACGTAGGCTAGTGCACAGAATAGAAGCCCTTAAAAGTAGGCTAAGCATTTTATGGGGTTATTTGCAACATCGTTAATTAGATGGCCTGACACTGAAACGTTGTTCACTAAGATATGGCTATGAAAGCTTCTAAGCCAAGTCAAAAGTTTTACAAGGCGGATTGGGTAAATTTGGCTCATGAGTCTGCTTCAGAGGACTGCGACCGTCTTTTGGTCTATAATAGGCCTAGATGCGTCCGTTTTAAAGAGTGTGACATCATTTATAAGTGAACCTTCAACATCTGCTCTTAAAACAACGATTATAGCATACTGTATTCGAAATAATCTTCTCCATAATCAGCTTTAACTTCAGGTGAAGTTCTCTGCCAAAGTTCAGCGCATCCGTTCCTATATGTGCCGCCTATTTGAGTTCGGAAATCGCCAGGTTCGATCAGACATGCCTTACATCCAAAATAGTGGATGGTACGCCTGAAAACAACCAACAAACTATTGTAAGATTATTGTGTCATGAAATGGCTATTTTCGTGGTTTGTGAAAATATGGCGAGAGGCAAGCTAGCATGTTTCGTCTGCACTGATGAGGCATGATAGGCCTACTGATCATTTGGAATAAGGGAGTGCACGGAATCTCTGGGATTTAACTCAGAGAGTCAGATAGTCGCCATGGCAGGTCAATCATTATAGCACTTGCATGATTCAGGTACTGGCAGTTGTTCTTTTTGTTTTTGTTTTTTACTTTGGTTTATTCCACACACACACACACACACACACACACACACACACACACACACACACACACACACACACACACACACACACACACACACACACACACACACACACAATTTACAGCGTAGTCATAAAAATTTCAAGATGAGGCAACAGCTAAGGTTGGTTCGTTGACTGATTTGTCTCTGTGCAATTTTATTACCTTCTTGCCCAATCCAGAATAGGTTTGAACAGGTGGCAGCTCAAAGGCGTGACTCAATAATCAAACGGGTAGCCTACTGCAATGGAGTCCTAATTCCTTGTGAGAAGACAACTTACCGATAAACTCACACCTCCGACTCACCGAATCCCATCCGTGAATGCCTCCACTCCATATTTTGACACAGTGTACGGAAGAATCATCGTGCAACTTATTCGACCAGAGATGCTTGAAGTGTTCACCACCCGACCTTTCTCCATCTTCACAAGTGGCAAAAACGTCAGCGTGACGTCAATTGAACCCCAGAGATTGACATCACACTGTTTCTTGAAGTCGTCAACAGTGAGCCAATCAGGAGACCCAGTAAGTAATAGGGTTCCGGCGTTGTTCAGTAATCCCCAAAGACCTAAACAATGTTTATTTTAAAAAATCGTCAATTAGGCCTACAGTGGCAACACTTAGGCCTATTTGAGGAAGATCTTTAGCTAAAAAGAAATCAAATAAAGAGAAATCAAGTCAGCCAAGAGTCATGCTCTAAGAATTCGGAGATTCTGTCATCCAGCAAAAATAATCAAGCAAAATATAGTCTTGCTTCAGTAAAATAACTACCGTAATCATTGATCAACCAAGCGGAAACTTATAATGACCGGAATTTGGTAATTGATTGGAAGAGATTCAAATCAAATCAAAATAAATAATTTTATTGGTCCGTTTGCAACAACAATAAGCCCACCAAGTCAGGTACAAAAGTAACACAAAGCATCTCCAGTATCACCAAGTTGTCAAACCAATAACTTAATTAGGTAACATAAATTATTCAGACATAGGCTATAGCCACGATTGGGATAATCTCCAATGGATTAGGCTAGTTAAGGATTGCTTAAACCTAGTGGTTCTAGGGTTAAGTGATACCAGTGAGGACATTATCCCTAGACCTGGAATGCGAGGTTATAAAAAACTCGTGCAGTAGTGGACACAAATGGAGACCCAGAAGGGAGGAAATCCCGCTGATAGGGTCCCCAAACAAACTATTAAATAATTTTGATATATACGCACCACAATTTGATGAAAAACCAAAGCAACAGTAGATGAGTAGAGAAAATGACAGTTTTCACAACATCACAGCAAGGAGACAGGCATATCAATCCAACACACTAGGGGCCGTCCATAAAGTACGTCACGCTCCAGGGGGGAGGGGGTGTAGAAAAGTGACAGTTTGTGACAGGGGGAGGGGGTCAGGCCATGTGTGACGTCACACATTTATTTTTTAAATTCTTATATATTTTTGTTTGTTCTTAGTACCTAAAATCCGACCCGGCCCGGCCAGGCGTGTCTAAAACCCGGCCTGACGGGATAGAAGTTGATTTCCCGTCACTATCAAAGCGTTTAGGGACACACGTCACTATCAGGGGGATTAGGGATAGTATCCTAGGGTTTAGAGGGTTAGGTAAATGGTTATGTTTTTTAAAAAAATTCGAAAGTGTGACGTACTTTAGGGGGGGGGGTCCGAGATTTGTGACAGTTTGTGACAGGGGGGAGGGGGGGGCTCAAAAATGGTCAAAAATAGCGTGACGTACTTTATGGACGGTCCCTATACAGAGGGAGCACATTTGAATGAAGTTGAAAAATAATTTTAATATCAGTTATATGGGCATCTGAGGAGCTTTCCTGCAAAACCAGACAAATCCATTTTTTGGATTTCTTCCGATATCCACATCTGCGTGTAGCCCATAATGATTCGCATCAGCCTACACCGTGATTTCATGCACAACCATACTAATAAGTGAAGTTTTTCCATTGAAGAATAAGACCTTTCGTGCATAACCAGACAAATCCACATTGTCGTTACATGCAAAACCAGACAAATCCCACAACCAATCGCAGCAGCGATATCTGTCACGTGCAATGACGTTCTCTAATAATATAACATTGCTGTTTGCGAAGCTTCATTAAAACGTACCAAAACTTCAGTAAAGTATTTTTACAGTAAATTATTATTACTGTTTCGAAGTAATGGAAATTGCGTAAGAAGAAAACGATCTGGCCCGGGTAGAGTTTATTAATGAAGGCACGCGAAAAAGAAAGAGAAGTAAGAAGTCGACAGAGGAAAAAGAAAATGTGCGGATATTCATTAAGAAACTTAGGCCTACACATGGCTGGAGAACGAGGCAGCACGAGGAGCCAGCGAGATTTCAAGTGCAGTGTTTCATTCGGTAAATACGCACACTGGATGCCCGTACTCCAAACAATATGGCTGCCAACGAATGCAATATAATTAGAGCGCAGCGATTATTTATCGCGTCAGGGTCGGTTAGGGCTCAGGTTAGGCGTCGTGAGGGTCGGTTAGGGTTAGTTTTAGGGTTAGTGCAGTCATTCTGCTGAGCGCTTTGCATGTTGCGATGCCGTCGATAGGATAGGTCGCTGCGCTCTAATTATATTGCATTCGTTGGCAGCCATATTGTTTGGAGTACGGGCATCCAGTGTGCGTGTTTACCTTTCATTCCCCATGGAGGTGTTTCCCAAGACGTCTGAAGACGTGGGGCATGTCTAGGGTAACGGCACGCTATTCCGATGGTCCACTATTCCGAAGGTCCACTATTCCAAGGGTCCACTATTCCGAATATCCGCTATATTTTGTTCGTTATTCTTGGTGGTTAGGGTTACAGTGGGTTAGGGTTAGGGTTGGGGTAGGGTGGGTTAGGGTTGGGTAGGTTCGGATTAAGTTTAGGGTTATGGTTAGGGTTGGGGAGGATTAGGGTAGACCCTTAGGTTTATGGTTATGGTTGGGGTGGGTTAGGGTTGGGTTTAGGGTTATGGTTGGGGTGAGTTAGGTTAGGTTTAGGGTTATGATTAGGGTTGGGTGAGTTGGGGTTAGGGTTATAGTTAGGTTTAGGGCAGGGTTCGGAATAGTGGACCTTCGGAATAGTGGACCCAAATCATGTCTACTTGTCTAGGGATTTTCTTCACTTCTTCAGTAATGTTGGTCAAGTTACTGTTTGTACCTTGTTCCTGACATTGTGTTTGGTGAATATTGTTAATTTTGACAATAGTGCAGCACAAAAACATTGATTTGGTATTCTTTGAATGATTACAATAATACAATTTAATTTTACAGTGCAATGGGTAGATTGGATCAAAACCAGGCAAATCCGTTATATCGTGCAAAAGCAGTCAAATCATAAGTTTGCAACCATGTATGACCTATTTAACAAGGTATTTCCAGAGACATTTCTCAGGCACAATAAGGTTGGTCAAAGGCCTAACAAGTCACACCATTCCCCTTTTAAAATTTGCTGCAGTTATTCTTGTATTGAAAAATCTCATTTTTCTCAAAATCATATAAAGTGGATTTGTCTGGTTTTGCAGGAAAGCTCCTCATCTATTAGCCATTTTCGTAGGTTTATTTTAAATAGGTTAATATTAGGAGAAGCTTTAAGGCTTTGTGGCAAACTATTCCAGAACAAACTTCGCCTACGGATTTGTTATGATTATAATAGTCCTGCATGATGCTGTAATTTCTAGATAGCAATTTGTGGAACCATTGAATTTGAATGTCATTCTGATCATGTCATATTCTGACTTAGCTGCGGTACACAAATCCGTCGCATTGACAATTCCAAACAGATTACTTATAAGTCATCCGTTTTATGATGTGTGTAAAACTGTGCATGTCTCGCTCGCATGTTGGAGGTTCGCTTGCGTCAAGTACAGGGATAGGCTGAAGCGAATGTTAAACCAGATGTAGTGTAGTTCTTCGTTCTGCATGTCTGCTACCTCGGTGCATGTGATCTAGTCGTGGGCGCTGGTGACCTTTGTCTCAAGCCATTTGTCATGAGCATAATGTCATGTACCGGTACTCCGAGGAATTTCCGTCTTCCACGACAAAAAATATTATTATGACTTAGACCCTACGTTCAGGGGCATTTAACTTCACCCTTCCAACTAAGGGTAGCTGGAACGAGAGACTAGATGCATTCTAGTTAACTTAATAATAACCATTATAATATCTAGATGTTGTTCAGCTGCTTATAACTTGCCGTTGTAATTTGCCACCATTTCCCTCTGCGACAACAGTTATTATATTTTTGAATTACTGGTGACGACGACGATGATAAGAAGCATAAGAATGCTATTAATTTTGAGAAAGACCGTGTATTTATTACGAACCACGCCCCTGTGGCAGTTTTGCCTTGACGTACTCAAGTGCTTTGCGAACACTTTCCTTCCTGGAGACATCCAATGAGATGGCATTCAATCGTTCAGAGCTAACTTTCTTCAGATCCGTTTCTCCCTTCTCCGTCAAACATCCGGCGAACACGTGACATCCCAGATGATCCAATCTCTTGGCGATCAAGTTTCCAAATCCAGTGTCACAACCGGTGACGAGGATGTAACGATTCTTGTAGTTGCCAACTCTTGGAATACGGATGACACGATCCAATATTTTATATAGGATGAAAGCAATTACGACAAAGGCCGCAAAACATGTGACGGTTTCAGTTAATGAACTCATACTTATTATCTATAATGGTCTTAAACTCAATAGCAATGACTTGTTCCTCACATTAATACTGTGATAGACGTTGTTGTGATGAAAACAAAGGAGTTACTAGGTCAAATGCACTGCGCTGGCCTACACTTTGACGCAAAGCGTAACCTACAATGCTGTACATTCTATTAATAGTTCTCCGTCAATCCATAGTTTGCGATGTAGGACTGCTACGCTAGACTTTAGCATAAGCCTAGTCACGTGAGCCATTGAACTTTGTTCTCGCTGCAACAGCGTATTTTACACGGGTGTAGGCCTACAACTGTAGCCCGCATGCATAAAACGGTCTCTCAAATAGGCTATTTGAGATACCATTTTATGCATGTGGGCTAAGGTGTGGAAAAATAAGTGCCTGGACGCCCCTTGCCTCTCCAAAAGAAGTGCCTGGATGCCCCTTACCTTTGCAGTCTGTGCTCGTCAATAAGTGGCTGGACGGCGTTCAGATTTTAAAACAAGTGCATGGACGTCGTCCATGACCGTCCAGGCACACTTTAAGTTGAAATAGCCTAGGCCTACGTCTTCGTTAACTATGCCACGGTTCGTAGACCTACTCTGACAGTGCCAGTCACAAGCCTAGATGAAGGAGGGGGCGACGCTAATTATCCTTATAGTACGTATGTATGTATGAGGCGACCGATACTGCACTCTTCGCAGTGCGGCAGTTGTAGTCAGGGACAGCATAACGTTATCCGCCATTTTCTCATACCTGGCGGGCCACTTTTGGCCCGCGGGCCACGGGTTGGGAACCGCTGCAGTGTAAAGGAAGAATTTCAAGCTGTCATCATAACAAAATTTCTCATTTTTCAATGTTGCTAGCCTATTCATGCTTTAGGACTTCAGAGCGTCGCCATCCAGTTGTTAAAAGTTTGGAATTTGTACACTGTAGCTGTTGCATTTGAAGCTGCCATCCTAAAAAATTGTCATTAATTTCAGTGCTCAGAGACATGTTTCAAGACTTCTATAAATTTCCTCTCTTCATTGTTTAATTTACGATTTGCACACTGTAGCCTAATCGTCGTATTTTGAGCTGCCATCTTAACAGAATTGATCATTATGGAAAGACAATGGATAACACTGAAGAATTTGAGGATACTTATGAAATATTTCTGAAATATTGGGAGAATATAAGAACTGCGTCCCCATCCCAAGCATGAAAACACCAGTAGCTGTTGTGATAGTTGAGAGTGCTAATAAAATCTCTTAGCCTACTATTCTGTTGCAAAATGGGCTTCAGTAAACCAATTTGTGGGGTCCGTGCCCCTGTCCCCTCTAAGCCTCAGCCATTGGTTGAATGACAATTGCTGTATTGGTTTGCGCAATATTATTTTGTATGTTTTGTGTAAATATATAATTCGGTGCGTAGTTTCAGGAATGAACACTGAACAGTCATGAAAGGTAAAATTAATTGCCAACTAAATTCAGAGGCCCCTTACAAACTTGAGTCCATACACGTCCCAATGACATCTTTGGTCTACACAGACCTTCTTGTATGGCAGTAAATCATGAAGTAGATTGTAATCTACAAACATGAAAACACCAGTAGCTGTTGTGATAGTTGAGAGTGCTAATAAAATCTCATAGCCTACTATTCTGTTGCAAAATGGGCTTCAGTAAAGCATAATAGGCTATAGCCTGTTTGTCGATACATAGGCATCATCGAACACTGTATCGCAACTGTTACGATACAGTGTTCTATATATGATGCCTATGTCATGTCATGTCATGTCATGTCGTCATTGTAGCTTAGCGACGGTTGTCATTGTCCAGAGAAATCCTTGGTCTACTGCCTCGTCCTCGGGCTCCCTCCACGAGACCCGTCATCAGACTGCTCTCAATACTGTCGTGCGGCTATTTATTATGTGGCCAAAATATCGCAGCTTTCTAGCTATGGCTTGAGCCAATATTACCTTTCTGGCCCCTGATGATTTGTACGCCCGTTTGTCCATTTTTGTCCATCTCAGCAGTTTTCTGATGCGCTTGTTCTCAAATTCCCGAATACGGTTTTCAGTGATGAATAACACAGCCTTAATATCATTGAAACCTTAATCAGATTGGCGCGTGCGTGATATTTATGTGTCTTCGAATCTGCTATCTTTCAAATCCTTATTTTTCCAAAATCCGGTGACGAACATCAAGACTTGGGTTATCAAAGAGTCAATGAGTTTTATAAAGGATATCACAATCAATGACAGAATAAACAGCAAAGGGGCGAAACGTTATTTTCTCATCGACTAATACAGTGCTTCATGTAATTTCAATCCCGAGAAACGTGCAAAATGCCAGGGTTTTTTCAGAAATTGTTAGAACTGCACAACAAGCAATTTGCATTTTGTCGAGATAGTTGTGAGAATTATTCGAAAAAATTTCGCCAGTCGCCGGCAAAAAATCTTTTACAGCAGAACAAATGCATTTACAACTGCACTTTTTGTGTAGAACTGCAGGTTAAAAAAGCCCTGCGAAAAGCATACACGAAGCCAACGGTAGGCCTACATGCAGGGGACTTCCACATCCAAACGATTTATGAATCATCTAGCAAGGAACGACCCAGGAACCCCACATTGCTCATACTCATGGTAGCATATTTAAAAAGAAAAATTCCAGCAACATAATTATGACAGCTCTGGTCAAGAATTCTAATACAATAGCATGCTATCAAAATTCCAACTGCATAGCTAACGTCTGAGAGCATGCATCTACACAAAGTGTATTATTATTATAAATGCTGCCAAATGTTTCGATACAAACAATTGAGTTAAGCTCTCATCAACGAAGAAACACACGCATAGCGCATTACGATCAAGTCCTCTGTAGCCGTAATCATGATCTTAAACAATAAACAATTTGATTTATATATTAAACATAATATTGCAACTATCGGAGTCAATGTGATTAATTGTTAGCGATTCTATAATTATGCAGTCAGTTAATTACCGTTTGCTTTATTATGGCACAACAGCAAAGCGATACATAAAAATGTTTTCGAAAACCCTTTAAATATGTGGCGTCATTTGAAGACTAAGTGCAGGGCAAGAGCTTATTGACGAGCGTTCATTCTTTTCGTCTTCTGGACTATCTTTTGAGGGCAACCGCAGGAAGTGGACGATCTGAATATACCTTGCGAATTATCCAGTCACTCAGCCATTCTGGCATTGCTTGAAGTGGAGCGAAGATATACTTTGCATCGTTGCCAACGAGGTAGCGGACGCGAGGATAGCGATCGAGAAGAGCGTGCTCGTAGGCGTCCACCACATCCGTTATGCGACTGGATAAGCCCCAGCCGTCCGTTTCACGCGGCGTGATCACTGAAACGTTTAAGTCAAACGATTGTGCACATTTTTTCTCTCCTCTATCCAACTTAATTACTCTTTTACTCAGTGGCGTAGTGAGATATTTATGGTGTGGGAGTTGAGGGTTTTATGACCTGGCCGGATGCACTTTCTGACATGCACCAACCCAGCAGTATTACAGTGAATAAAAAGGGAATAAAGTAACAAAGGAAGTAAAGTAAGAAGACAATT
>OX457037.1:16907294-17039794 GCA_949752735.1 Lumbricus terrestris | reverse complement strand
ACTGTAAAATTTCATTTCGAAATTCTTACTTGCGGCCAAGATATTGGCCACAATAATTAAATTGGTGCTTTGCTACTTTTTGTTGAGTCGCGTTTTTGAATCGTCAAAAAACGGTGGGTGGCCTCACTAAAAGCGATGTAACTTTTGTTCTGTTTGAAATATTTTATTGTAATTTGACCATTGTACGTAAATATGAATTGCCTTTAAGACTGTAAAGTTTCATCTAAAAATTCGTATGCTTGACCAAGATATGGGCTAAAAACCGTATGGGATTACTTTATTTTGCCGCACCCTGTACTATCTGATATAAAAATTCGTACCTCTTCCTTGTGGAAGTTTGTCCTTGACGTATTCGAGTACCTTACGAACGCTTTCTTTCCTGGAGACATCCAAAGAGATGACATGCAACCGTTCGGAGCAAACCTTCTTCAGATCCGTTTCTCCCTTCTCCGTAAAACATCCGGCAAACACATGACATCCCAGCTGATCCAATCTCTTGGCTATCAAGTTCCCAAATCCAGTGTCACAGCCGGTGACGAGGATGTAACGATCCGAGTTATTTCCTACTTTTGGAATCCTTATCAGATAGTCAATAAGTTTGTAAAGGATTAAACATCCAATGGCGCACAACGCAAAAGAACAGAACATTTTTCATCGACAAAAATTGGCCTACTTTTTTAGATTGTTTAAGTGTCCAGAAATTTGCTAAATGCATAAACGAAGGTTATTGCCACTGCTGAAGTCTCCGGTTTTCTTGATCTTTATGACTCAACGGCTCGGCAGCTCTGCTCCTGCATTTACTAAATGACGTAGCAATCACATGTCTCAGCCAATTGCGGCAGCTCGGTTGCTCGGGTCAATGTACGCTCTCTGACTTTGAATGCTGCCAGCTCCCTTCATGCTTTTGTGCTGAGCCGCCTTAACTATTGCGCCTCCGAAAAGGAGCAGTTCTGCAGTGACGCAAAAGGGACCATTTGGTCACCGTAGCCAGCGGAACGCAGTTCACGGCGGCCTTTGACACCGAAAAAAGAAGGGGAAAGTTCACGAAAATAAGATGGTGTCCAGCATGATTAGCACCACCACACCATATATGCAATCCTGATTCCTGAGTGAGATGCGCTTCAGGAAAGGAAGCCATAACTGGCTGAAAGACTTGTGTCAATGCAACTTCTTCCCAACCCTGTGCAGTCAGGATTCCTTCCTTCCCACCAGTCTGGTTATAGGGCTAACCACTCGACGGAGACAGCCTCCACTCTTTGCTTTCTGATATGTGTACTCTGCTGTGGAGAAGTCTCAAATCGCTCTTTTTACTCTCTTCGATGTCTCTGCAGCTTTTGACATAGTCGACCATGCAATTATATTGTGTTACAACGACTTGAAATCTGCTGCGGACTCAAGGGTTCTCGTCTCCTTCTGGTTCGGTCCTACCTGTCTAATCGCACCCAAATGATCATCTCTGTCGACTCTAGCATTCAGTGTTGTGTTGGGTGTTCCTCAGGGTTCTGTCCTAGACCCGCTCCTATTCATCCTTCACACAGCTGATATTATCACTATTTTTCCCTAGCCTTCTGCAACTGGCCACCTATTCGCTGATGATGACCAAGCCTATGTCCAAGGCCCCCTTCTGCTCAACTCCATCTTGCAAGTCCAATTGAGGCTCCATCTCATGATTTATGTAGACCTACGTACCTGCGCATCTGAACAATATTATTGTGTAGCCCTATTGCTTTTTTAAATGGCACAAACGAAAGATTCTTCATCGAATATAGATGTATATCCGTTGGCCTATGTGCATAATATTATTTGCATGAATGTAGGTCTAGTTGTTTGTGTTTTGCAGTTTGCAGCGACATGCAACGGTAACTCCATTTTAGATCTCTTCAGCCAACGACCTCGCCATAATATCACCCATGTGCCTCTCTAGGGCTGCTACTATTCACAATGCTAATATAAATTATGTTCATGCTATATGGTCTTTGTATGGAGCGATATTGTTGCCTGTCTGTCAGGGTCTTTCAATATAGTTGCTCACTCATAATATAAGACTATTTGTCAATTATTTCATGTGACTCTTTTCTTCATAATTTTATGAAGTATTGCGTTCTGAGATCGTATGTGTGCTCCCGTCTGGATTCTCTGCTTATGGAAGCCTAATCTGTCTCCTCTTATCTCTAGTAATATTTACACACGCCATTTCTTTCTTCAACGTTTAAGCTAATTCTTCTACACTCTCCATCGTCTTAACGCAATATTCCTGTGCAGCGCTGTACTCAGAACTTTTGAGGTGAGTACACACTGCCGCCGAAAATAATTGACTTTTTGGGCCAACAAATTCTGACGACCTTTTTTTAGTCATCGAAGCTTTTCCCGTGAGATCTCGCCAGGAAAACCTTTCAAACATTCGCGGTTTTGCCTACGTGTATCCACTTGGTCTTACTGAGGTGGGTATACGCTGCATACCCGCGTGTACCCTCGTTTTTGAGGTGAGTATACGCTGTCATTTTCCACTTCGGTGAGCACTCGCCGTATAGGCCTACCCGCGTATACATACTACTGATTGCAGCCCTGCTGTATTGTGGTTGCCCAGGTCTAGCGGGACCCTCCCTTTCTCTGCTGCCCATTCACAGGAATCTCTTTGCTTACTGAGAGGTTAAAATTGTTTTCGTATATAAATTTATTGCACTGTTTTTAAATGTGTCACTGTGTTTTTTTATTCCATTCTCGAGTTGATCTCTCTGACTAAAAAACCTTGAATTGAATTGAATTGGCCATAGGCCTAGGCTACATACTCAATTATATATAGGCCTATAAATTATATGTGTATATAGGCCTATATTATATGCAATACTTTTTGAAGCGCGGCATGCAGAGTTCAAATTCTTTGTGATATCTTTAGAGCACACACAAATATAGTGCGCTTTTGTGAGGTAGCCTACCTAAAATGCGATAAACAGGTTGGGCCAGTATAAATGAACCGAATTTGCATGTTTATAACTCAGCCAATTTAAAAAAAATTATGCTCAACGCGTCAAACTAAAGATCATTCACACTAGTATTAGGATTCAAACTATTTGCTTTGCATCTTTAGCCTACATTATGTAGATCGTAACCTAAGAAAAATATCGTGTTTCTCAGTACCGGTAATCAGCTAGTCACTAATGACAATAAAATATGTTAGCTAGGGCTGTTCTAAACATAATTAAAATTTTAATTAGTACCAGTTAACGTTTTTAAAGCTAATACTGCAGGGAGTGAAAAAATCTTTATTTTGTATAAATAAATGAAGAAAATGGGAGCCATATTAGGCCTAAGCATGCAAATTCGGGTCATTATAAATGTTGTCCCACCCTGTAGAGTCGTAGACCTACATGTATATCAAAATATTAATGTCAAATGTATTGACGCAGAAATGATAGATAGTCCTATTTATGCATGCATTCATGAATGTTTGCACGTAGCTTATATTTTCAAATATATAATTTTTGTTCTCTATAATATTATATACATAGACATATATAGGGGAAGTAGGGGCAAGACGGACCCTTGGGGTATGATGGATCCCGTCAATATAAGGTATATCTGATGTCGCCACCTATCGAATGAACTTTAATTATTGTAATACTGTTGGTGCTTTGGTGATTTGACCAAAATAAGCGACCGAAACGACATTTTTTCGTTTTTTATGACGAAAAGTTGATTTTCGACCTGTTCGATCTTATGTTCAAGAAACAGTTATTTGCTAAGTATTCAATTGCACATTATCACAGGCTTTTGATGCAAGTATATTTGGTTAAACACCCTTTTCTGCCGTATTAACGAATTTAGTTTTGGCAGGATACCCAGTAGATAAAAATTTTAATTGGTGAAAAGTTTATACCTTACGCATCGGGGTGAGTTGGATCAGTCACCGACGGGGTAAGACGGACCTTGTGATCCATCTTGCCCCGTTTGTGTGAATTTTTCCTGGAGTTCGAATTTTTTCATTCGATTTCACATGTTAATTAATTATTATGTTATTATTACTATAACAATAATTGTTGGATACAATAATAATGACAATTAACGCGAAATACATGATTGCAGTGGTCTATCTTGTTCCACCATGGGGGCAAGATGGACCACTAAAATCGCCTAAAATCGAAAAAATCTAGTCCAATGTAACTTCTGCGTTATTCTCACTGTTTTACATTATAGACGATCACATTTATGCATAAAATAGTATTCTGCATGTGATCAGAACATTCTATGATGAAAGACTAATCCGTGGGGCATGATTTATTAGATTGGTCCATCTTGCCCCATAGTGGGGGCAAGACGGACCATTACGACTAAGTTTTTAAATTAAAAAAATCTTATTATCAAAAAGGGATGCAATTAAATTTGTGTTGCCCTTAGCTATGGTACTGTATAGGCTACGAGTAGCAAAAAAATTTGTGCCCGTGAAACACGTTTATGGTGTCTCAAACCCAAAAATCCGCTTACGGGGTCCGTCTTGCCCCTACTTCCCCTAGTCTACTTATAAGTTTGAACGCAGTATTTGATGCGAAAAGCAGTGGTAAATACGCGTGTGTTGGCCAATCTGTAGGCCTATGCTCGTATGTAATTAGATCTGCTGATATGTGGGCAGTAATATTGTTGCAGGGCATAATACACATGTATGTAATTTTATGTAGGCTTCTATGCGACATAATGATTGGTCAATTATTATACACGAACACGGATTTCCAATACACACAATTTACTATCATCTGGCAAGAAATGGCCCGATATCTCCACATTCTTCAGAAGTAGGCAAATAGTTTTTAATGCAAAACGTTCAAGAACACATTATATCCCTGGTAAAAATCTCATGTAGACCATGTGATTTCCCTCATAAAACTTGTACACTTTAGCCTATACTGAATGGAGTAGGCCTATTTGACAATGTGCATCAAGCGTACCAGGTTAATCCGCAGTGGTCCTACCCAATAGACACCCCTGAGAGTGGAAAATGTTTCCAAAGTATCCTACGCGTTAAAACTGAATCAAGTGCATTTAAATTCATCCTTATTATGCCTATCGTCAACAGCCTGCGAAGGAACCTTCAACCGTGTTTGAATGTCTAGTACGGTAGTCCTATACTGAACAATAATGTACTGTATTTGATCATCTGATCAAACTCATTTACTTCGGTCATTTAATGAGGAAACAGGGGGTTGCGTGGAAAAGGAAATAATACATGGTTCAATTTCGGAGGAAAGGGCAAGGGGAAGACCGAGGATGGGATGGATCGCCAATATAATCACGTGGCTGGAACTACCATTCGAGAGGATAGGCTACTGAAGGAGACGGAGGACAGGAAAAAGTGGCGAAGGCGCGTCCATGAAACGACCAACCCTCGAATCGAGGATGGTTAAAGACAAGACAAGATTTGATCAATTGATCATATCATATGCGGAGTGATAGCTGACCTAATTACATGTTCACAACGCCAGAGTTTTAGTTACAGACTTGCGATCAATTGCTGATCAACAGATTGACTCCTGTGTAACAGACCACTGACTTCAAATACAAGTCTGCTGACATCACACATCACACTTAGGCCTACCACACAATAATAATTTTATGTGAAATTGTATATCATCAATATTGAACCAAATGTTTGGACCCAACTTCCTATTGATATCCATAGCGTGTTTCATCTCCTTCTACATTAATTACTCTTTATGTAGGCCTATCCACCTATCAATCCTATCATAGGCCTACTCAAAACGAGTCGGTTGACACGTAAAAGCTAAAGTGTCGCCGAGGCTCGAAGCCCGTCGCTTGTAGCTTCCTAGCGATTGTTATAATTATTATGATAATTTATTATCTTCTGTTTCTTTGGTTTAAAACACTTTTCAGGATTGGACAACGCTCATTAGCCTATGTCGTCACTTCAGCTCAGATTTGAGTTACACTCTGCTCTGCTGAACATTATCTTACCAACTCCCACATAACAGTTGCACTGAATCATACATGTACATTGTACATGACGAATTGTAGGTGGCCCGTTTGGATCCAAATTCAGTATTCTCTTGAAATTATATCTAGTTGAATTTTAGGGAGCAACTATAACACCAATGTGATATATTGCTATGTTTCATAGCTGAAAATGCGAAGTCCAAATCTTCGGGGCACGTAGCCTATGTCACTGGGAGCAGATTATATAGAGAATCATGTTCCTCGTCTCCTGTTGAAAACAATGACATCGCAAAAGTCATAGTTCACTATTAGAATAAGCTACGTAGTAAGACGACTTAATGGTAAGCCAAGTATAAAAAAATTAAATTGTCATATAGTTGCACCATTTGCCTATGAAAGTCGTCCTGCCTATGAATTCATCATTGATTAGACTTTCTCTGCACAATTTTTAGGACACAAACCAAGATCGGCAGTTTAAAATTTCTTTTGCTTGACGTCTCCGTGTCTATATCCGCCCGATCATTAAGAGGTGCACAACTGTCAAGTGTAGCCCCACGGAGCCTAGTTATTGCAACGTCAGCTTCAGTGTCACGGGGTTTTGCAAGGTTTCTTCTGAAGACCAAGATAACCTACATTTTGTTACAAAGTGCTGTGACTTAAAAAAAGTAATAGGCCCCTAATTATTGTCGTCGTTTATTATTTCAAACTGCTGTGAATTCGGTATGATTGCAGGCTGTGTCTAATCTGCCCCTTTCATCTGACGGAATCAAGCTCTCGGGGTGGGATAAGCGAGCGTCCATGGCAACAATCGCGGAGGGTGGGTATGGGAAATGTGCCCTCATCCTTCATAAATTGTCTTTGAATTGCTACATTTTCACATTGAAATTGCAGCATTTGAAACCGTCATCTTTTCAAAATTGCTCTATTATTTAGTGCCATATGTAGATCTATAAGCCGTTAATGCCTAAGACTTCAACGAATATATACTTGAAATAGGAATAATTTCTTTTTGAGATTCCACATTGTAAAGGTAACATAGTAAGATAATCTAAGATGTCATCTTAGCAAAAGTACTCTATTATTTCAGTGCTTGGGTCGACCTTCAATTGGGAGGATAACGGGGAGCGATTCCGCGTGATCTTGAAACCGTCATCTTTTCAAAATTGCTCTATTATTCAGTGCCATAACCTATGTATAAGCCGTTAGTGCCTAAGACTTCAACGAATATATACTTGAAATAGGAATAATTTCTTTTTCAGATTCCTCATTGTAAAGGTCCGTGCTGATCAAAGGCTCTTCGTACGAGAGTGCTATACTCTACCCCAGTCTATCTTCTTTGCAGTTTGAAAAAATCCCAGAATAGCCGAAAGCGTAGGCTGCGACCAACACTTAACATAACTGAAGTGTTTAATTCGATGGTAGTAAACCCGAAATTGCAGAATTTTGAACAGTTTATTCTGAACAGAAATAGATCCACTGCGTCTATGAGTAAGTCGCCTGAAGTGGCGCTAGATAATTATCGGAATGAGTGAATGCCATAGCGGTCTGATGTGCGAAAGACTAACAAAAATCTTGACCAATATCGTAAAATTAAACATTTAATGCTTAATTTTACGGTATTGGTCAAATGCATTAAATCTTATTATTTATGTTGGATGCCCTTAGACTTGTAGTTGCGCCTAATGTAATTAATTAATTGTCAACATGATGGAAAACATCTAGTGTGCAAAAGCATCAGCTGATTGAGCAATTAAACCAAGTCATAGATGCATTTTTATCTCAGTGCTCAGTGTTCGAATTTAGAAACTCAGAGTGCCATGCGCACTGCGCAGATGATAAAATGGACAGCTCGTGTAAAGCGAAATTCAGTTGTTGTTTAGGACTTCAACATCAAAACGATAATGTTGAAGCAGGATCCTCCACTGACCTCCAGCATTAAAGTCTTGCGTCTTCATAATCCGAGAAAGGTGTTATGCAATAGGCGTGTAGGCCTATACCCATTAGACCTACCCAGGGTGAGAATTGCGAGGTTGGGGTTCAATCCCCAGTCTTTCTTAGAGCTCCATAGTAAAGTCTGCTTTTCACACACCAATTCCAAGTAAATCATAGACCGAACCTCAGTTATTTATCTCCTACAAAATAATATGAGACTATTCTCAAAAGTAATACATCATTTTATTCCGTTTTAAGAGCTCTTTCCAGCGGTATATTGAATGGCAAATACTTATTGTGCACTAAGAATATTTAATAAGAAAACCTTCAGTTTTCTCCAAGAAATGCAATCTTTCGGAACTTTGGCCCTCGGGTGCGGCCTGAAGACAATAATATTTTTTTAAACTTTTTCACATTTCCTGACCCCATGGGCAACAAAGTGTAACCTATTATTATCAATGCTGTCTATACAAGCACAAGAGTTAAGCTCTCGTTAAGGAAGAAACACACATAGGCCTGTTACGATCTCTTATTACGCCTACTCTGTTACAGTAGGCGAAATAAATTGTGATCTTATTTAAACATAATATTGCAACTATCGGAGTCAATGTGATTAACTGTTAGCGTTACTATAGGTGCAACTAGTTAATCAACGATTCCCTTATTATGGCACAACGGCAAAGCGGTCCATACAAATCTTTTCGAAAACCATTAGCTTAATATATGTACGGCGTCATTTGAAGAATAAGCGAAGGGCAGCAGCTTATTGACGAGCGTTCATTCTTTCCGTATTCTGGACTATCTATTGAGGACAACCGCAGGAAGAGGACGACTCTTATTTGCCTTGCGAATTGTCCAGTCACTCAGCCATTCTGGCATTGCTTGAAGTGGAGCGAGGAAATACTTTGCGTCGTTGCCAACGAGGTAGCGGGCGCGAGGATAACGACCAAGAAGTGCGTGCTCGTAGGCGTCCACCACATCCGTCAGGCGAGTGGATACGCCCAACCTGCCCCTTTTGCGACCCGACGTGATCACTGAAACGTAAGACAAACAATTATTGCTTAGTTCTTTTCTCCTGTATCCTACTTAATCGCTCTTTTACTAATAATAATTATGTCGCTATACTGATCAAATTCTGCATGATTAGGCTATCATTCCCACGTCAAGTAATCACCAATGTGCATGTAGGCTTTGTAATAAAATTGATCAAATTAATCATGAATAAATCGCGTGACCTAAATTCTTTCTCAAATCAACTGTAGATATTGCATTAAACAAAATAGATTAGTTTAGAGGCTTTAGGGTTGTCAACTTTTGATTTTGCAGTTCCGGGACACTCAAATCACTCGACACGCTATTACCAGTACCAAGTCCACATCACTCTGTAAGCCTAGGCCTACAGCCCTACATGCGATGAATGTCGCGTCAAATTAATTTAGGGTGGGTCTATGCCTATAATTATAGTCTACTGAAAATAGAAGTCAAATTATCAAGAGACAAATGACCAATATTTAAAATAAAAATCAATTTCAAGAAGAAAACGTGCATAAAATTCCAGCAACCTGCTAGAGAAACCAGGTAATAGTGAAGTTTATTGGTCTATAAAATACATTTATTATAGGCCTACATTCACGCATATTGCTGATGTCATTTATTTTGTTTGGAAAAGTTGGCCTTAACTTGTGCTTCTGCTCAGATGATTCAGATGTAAACAGTTCCAGATCGCTGCTCACAACATCGTAGAACTCCGTACATGTCGTGCTAAATAAACATGAGCAGTTAAGTGTGCGAAAATAAGACGGCTGGTGAATTGGATATCTAGACCAAATTCCGGGACAATTTGGGATCAATCCCGGGCACGGCACGCAAATGGCCGATTCCGGGCCCGGCGAATCCGAATTGTGGTTGGCAGCTCTTAACTAAAAGGCTTATTTTAGAGCGTACTAGATTTGAAATATTCCTCTCCGTATTCAGCTTTTATTTCCGGTGATGTTCTTTTCCAGGACTCTGCACACATTGTTTTCAGTGTTTCAGAATCTGTTAGATTAGTGGAGAATCCTCCAGGTTCGATCAAACTTGCTTTACAACCAAAATAGTAGATGGTGTGTCTGAAAAAAGCATCAACACATTGATGATGGCTGCAAAGAAGAAGAAGAGGAATACCGTAATAATAGGCTACTAATAAAACTACTAGAATTAATGATATTAATATTTATTAATAATAATAAAAATAATAACAATAAAAATATTATTTTTAGTAATAATAACAAGACGAAGAAGACGAAAAAGAGGGAGAAGAAGGAAAAAGAAGAAGACTACGACGAAGATTGTAGGCCTAGCCTATTTGAACCTCAGCCTGTCACTAGCTGAATGCGCCAACTACTAAATTAATTATCAAGCACGCCTATCGGTGCCAAAATGGTGTGAAGATCAACTGTACACAATCGTATAGGCCTAACCACTCAGTAATTCCCATGTGATGGCACGTATCGATAGACATCATCTCAAATAACATGTTGCGTAAATGTTCTATCGAACGCCATCTTATTGTGAGCACTTGCACTCCGTCGTCACTTTGAGGACTGCGCTCATCAATAAATTGGTGCCCTGCACAAAGTGCACATGGCTTTTGAGTTACGTTTTAGATGTCTGAAGGTTACGTGCACATGTAGGCCCTATTCCATATGACTGTCCCTTCATTTTTTTTATCAAACTTGTAGGCAAATAGCCTATATATATACTACAATGTTTCTAAAAATTGTAATGTTTTCGCATTTCGACTCTATATTCAAACAGAATCTAATAGAGTAAATAGACTATCACAAACAGAATTTTATCATACCGAATTCCATCAGTGAAGGTCTCCACTGCGCATTTAGACATACAGTACGGAACGTATTCAGGGAAGCATAGACCCGTGCGACCAAGGGCGCTGCTAGTGTTGACTAATCTACCTTTTTCCTTCTTTACCAGAGGCAAAAACGTCAGCGTGACGTCGATTAAACCCCAGAGATTGACGTCACATTGTTTCTTGAAGTCATCAACGGTGAACCAGTCAGGTAATCCACGGCTTAGCATAACGCCGGCGTTGTTAAGTAGTCCCCAAAGGCCTAAATAAACATGGCGAAGATGTTTGGTTATAAATGCAAATCTCGTTAACAAGGCACTATTGACACCAATAATTATTACTGAAAGCACGATTCACAAGAGTAGCAGCCAAAAATACTGATGAAGAGCAGTTGGAAATGACGACAAGGTCTAGTGCGTAGATTTAGACAGGCCATGCAATGGGTCGAGAAGTGAACGTAGTCAACAAGATTTGCCGATGACTGAAAGTTTAGAAAGTCGGGTTCAAGAGCGTCAGAGGGATTGTAAGAATAGATATCGGAGTCCCGATGAGTAGCCTAGTTGGAGAAGTGGCATCAGGGATTAACGCCTGAATTCCGATTTTTTTCCCAGTTCCTCCACCATCATTACTAATCACACACCATCACCCTCCTCAGGCCTTTCTATAGGCCTACATCACACCTCGGGCTTTGCATTCGAAACTGAAGTCACACCTTTCAACAACTTTTCCCTATCTCATCTGATCCTCCACCTTCCAATTCTAGACCCAGACGACACCCGCCTTAGTAGCTGTTCCGTCCCGTTGACCCTATAGGCCTATGGTTAATCGACACACCAACCTTGGGCTACTCTTACGGACAATCCTTTGACGCAACATAGCGCCCGTGAATAAGCTTGTGTCCCGCGCTTGGGTTTCGAGTAGAGCTTTAGAAGTTTGGAGATCACGATTAGCCTACGATTACGAAGTCAAAGGAAAGAACAAAATTCATGTAGGCTACAAACACTTTGAACGTCGAGAAGTATTAAGACGCTGTATATATATAATTATACGGTAGGCCCTACATATTTTATGAGGACGGTAGATGTTTAAAACTGTTAGCTGATCTAAGGCAAGTCGTAGTGTCGTGGAGGATCATTCGGGCAGGTTGGTTAGCTGCAAAAAGTTATGCGATACTGTACTCGAGTAGAACAGTAAGCTCATTTTGCCATGGGCCTATACTTTTAAGTACTTTAGTGTCAAAAAACTTTCCCTTGTCTAATTATGTCCACTATCGGGATTGGTCGCATCACGGAAATCTTGCACATTTTATCCTGTACCTGCCTCTCTCAACAACTGCTCGATTGATAATAATTCAGACCACGACTTTATATTAGGCCTATCAGTCCATGTCTTTGTAGGCTTCTGCAATCTCTTTATCCAGGCGATTTCCTGTCTTCGGCAGCACATGTACTGAACATGAGTGTCGTCTATTACACATCCCTAGCGTGACCAGTAGCTATGTTTTGCTATGATTGCTGGAACATAGATCAGGACGAAGGGGCGAGTATCAAAGCATGAAGTTCCTGAAGCAGTGGCGGCGCTAGGGGGGCTAAGCCCCTCTATAAAAGGCCATCCATTTTTTCTCCCTTGTAAAAATAACAAAATTGGACGATTTACCCCCTTTAACCCCCTCCCAAACTGAAATCCTGGCGCCGCCACTGTCCTGAAGAGGGTCATCATGGAACGGCGTACGACCGGATTGATTAAGCACAGAAAGCCATGTCTCCGTTCTAACTTTAAGGAACTTCAATAAGTATTTAAAAGATAAATCCCAGTCTCATTACGGAACACGAAGTGCTTAATAACTCCCGTGACCACGAAGCTATAAAAATACACTTGCTGAAATTGTGCAGCTGACGCCGACACTGGCTGGCAGGCCTTCATAAAATAATAACTATAAACGCTTGAGGTGCCATCTGATATAAAATTCGTACCTCTTCCCTGTGGAAGTTTTTCCTTTACGTATTTGAGTGCCTTGCCAACACTTTCTTTCCTGGAGACATCCAGATTGATGGTATGCAACCGTTCAGAGCAAACCTTCTTCAGATCCGTTTCTCCCTTCTCCGTCAAACATCCGGCATATACGTGACATCCCAGCTGATCCAATCTCCTGGCTATCAGGTTTCCAAATCCAGTGTCACATCCGGTGACGAGGATGTAACGATCCGAGTAATTTCCAACTCGTGGAATTCGAATCAGATAGTCGATAAGTTTGTAAAGGATGAAACATCCAATGACGCACAACGCAAAGGAAGAGAACATTTTTCGTCGACAAAGATTGACCTACTGTTTCATATTGTTTCGATATCGAGATTATTTGCTAAATGCACAAACGAAGAGTATTGACACTGCTGATGTCTCCTGTTTTGCTGGCCTTTATGTTTCAACTGCATTTACTAAAAGACCTAGCTCAATCACGTGACGCTGCAATTGCGGCAGCTCCGTTGCTCGAGTCAATGCAACTAGCTAGCTCTCTGATTTCTAATGCTGCGATCTCCCCTCACGCTTGTGTAATGAGCCGTCTTGGCTACCGCGGCTCCGTCTTTACTGTTCTCCCGTTTAATTTAAAGGATTCAACACAAGAAAGGCAAAATCTAAGGCGGGTACAAAGTTATGTGCATGCAAGTGATTGCAAGAAGTTTGCATTATTTTTTGTAATGCATGAAATGGTTTTTGAGGCCGGTTCTGGACTCATGGAACTCAACCAATAACAATCATCAATTGATCAATCAATCAATCGATCGATGGGTTTATATTGCACCCCCTTCACGACCCGGCCCAGGTGGGCTGCAAACTTTTTAGTTTGCCAAAAGACAATTGCCCTAAATTTAAGATTAGAAGCAACTTCAAGAAGAAAACTCTTTAATATATATACAGTTATCTAGACCTGCCAGACCAATCAGACTTATCAGCATGGGCAAAGTTCATAGGTATATAGGGCCTACCTATAGCCTATATAGGCTTGCACAATTATACGCCATGTATGCAGATTACTTGATTACTACTACATTTATTAAATGGCATAATAAGGTTTTCGACCGGTAGTAGAACTTATCTTAAGCTCACGGGGACTATAGTCTGCCAAGTTTTAAGTAGTTCCACAACACTATCTTGGGGTCGAGGCACAAAGTTGCAGAAATCAGCATGACTTAATCTCTCAAGCAGCATTGGAACAGTAGGCCCACATGTAGGACACAATACGCTATTGAGTGTCAGTCGTTTGTAAAATGTTTTTTAGATTTTAATTTATCGATGTCCAACATTCAATGCTCAACCAACAACGTTAGGTCTAATTGATCGCAAAACTTGCCGAGTTATAGCGTGCAAAATAAGGACTTTATGTGAAGTGAGTCTCCACAACAAATTCCGGGACAATTTGAGATCCATGCGGGACGCAGGACGCACAGGGCCGATTCCGGGACTGTCCCGGCGAATCCGGGACGGTTGGCAGCCCTAGTCACGGAACGTTCACTCAGATAAGATTGATGAGCATCGACACACCGTGTCACACCATACATGTATAATACAGTATGCAATTCTGAATGAGATGCGCCGCGCGAAAGGAAGCCATAGCAAGAAGCCACGCATGCGTATACAGGCCTACTGGGATAATGCGGTCGGACTTGTAAGCGAACCAGACAGTAAATCGCGCCGACGTCCGATGGACTCGTTTCAACCTCTTTAATCCGTACCCACAGGAGACCAGCAAAGATGGAGACGCAATTATAGTCAAGGGCAAAGCGGCTCAGCCCAAACGCGTGAACATTGAGCAAGGAAGATCGTAGCTTTAAAAGTCAGAGACCCAGCAGAGATTCCGAGCTGCCGCAAATAGGCAGCAGCAGCTGCGGCACACCTTTTGTAAAATTATATTATTATTATCCCAAGCATCATACCGTGATTCAACGGTTTTTCTGCCTCCGTCCATTGATTGTAATTTAGCCAGTTGTTTTGTAAGACATTCCTTTTTATTTACAGATATTTATGTAGGCCTACGTACCTGCGCTTCTGAACAATATTATTGTGTAGGCCTATTGCTTATTTAAATGGCCCAAACGACATATTTTTCATCCGTAGACGTGCATAATATTATTTGCATGAATGTAGGCCTAGTCGTTTGTGTTTGCAGTTTGAATCGACATGTTTAGATCTCTTTAGCCAATGACCTCACCATAATATCATACATGTATGTGTCCCGCCTGCTGTTTCTATTCATATTCTTTAAATAATTTATGTTTACGTTAAGGTCTTTGTATGGAACGATATTGTTGCCTCCCTATCAGGATCTTTCGGTGACTCGACAAAAACGCGCAAGACAAAAGCGCGCAAGACAAAAGCGCGCAGACAAATGCGCGCAACAGGAAAAAAAGCGTATGTATGTATGTATGTATGCACTTTGTATGTACGTTTGTATGTACTATGTATGTATGACATTGTATGTGTGTATGTATGTATGTATGTATGTATGTATGTATGTATGTATGTATGTATGTATGTATGTATGTATGTATGTATGTATGTATGTATGTATGTATGTATGTATGTATGTATTAGAGTGGAGCTTAAGAAATAGGAAAAAATTAAAATTGTAATATTTGAAAGTCGTACCCCCCAAATCTGTTCCTTATTATATAAAAACACTGTGAAAAAAGTTTGAGCAATAAATTGGTATGTTTAGAGGTAGCTCAAGTCCCTAAGATATTACGAAAACGACGAAAATTCTACGAACTACGTCGGGTATTTATTTTAAACTGAACACGATATTTACTTTGGAACAAAAACACACTGCTCATAAATTCTTTGACAGAGTACATCAGATTGTATGGCATAAGTCTCACAAAGTCCAGCAAACTCATGGTTTTCTTGTTTTCATGGCAACCCGGACAGAGTCTGTTTCCTGCTATCGGGGTACATTTTACGATGGTCCTCGACAACTTGCAGCAGGAACTGCAGCTGTGTTTCATCATGGGTTAATAATCCACTGTACTCCTGAATGAGCGCCACTCCATGTTCAGCATGGTCATTGACAACTTTCAGAGACTCCACTGTTTCTGTAGCCTGCTTGTTGTCGTCTCTGTCTTCCCACAAGTCCGGATCAACTGCGAGAAATCCGCGTGGAAGTTCGAGCATTTGTATCAGTGTCATTGACTCGGCTGTGACAAAATCTTTCCAAGTTCTTGTTCTTGAAGGAATCCAGAGCAATTGTGATTCGCTTGGAATGGTCCTTATCTCGACTTGCTCTATTTTGCATGGCACTCACCATCAGTCTCTTCGTTGATGAACTGACTCGACGGTCGAAGAAAGCCAGGCTCACCAGTTCCTGTGACATGTACCACAAGTGATTCAAAAACTTGTGCGATGTTGCCTTTGAGATGGTTGAATGGATTGATGAGTATTCGAGCAGTAAGTTCTGCAGCAGCAGTAAGGAGCACGTGATGCTTGAGGTGCGGAGATCCAAGCTTTCAGGTAGACACGTACTGCGAACACACATACATCCCGTAATCCTCTCTCTTCTGCAGGAGTCAGTTTGAATTGAGCCTTGAACATCCAGATTTTGAGAATAAATGACTTTGGACATCCATCGGGCATGGTGCATTGCTCCGGGTGACATGAATCGCACTTCTGTGGCTGGAGCAGCACCAAGAAAGACAATTGCAAGTTCCAAGAATTCTTTATAATCATTTCTTGGATGACTCTGTTGCAGCTGCTTGTTGGCATAATCGATGGTGTCTTGCTTTATGTCTTCTACTAGAGCTGCCACGTCATGAGCTGAAATTTATGGTTCATACTTTGCCGTGTCTATGAGCCCCCAATTATCCTGGAAGCGTTTGAAGAGTGCAACCTGCGGAGAAGATGTGGTGGACCCCATGCACACTTTGAACACTGCACCAATTATCACAGTTTTTCGTCCCCTCTTTCTTTTCGGTGTCTTAAATGGGATACCTCCAATAGCCCCTCACTTGCATTGGCCTCTGTTTCCATCTTTTCATCCATCTTCTTTCGAGCTGTCTTCAGAACCCGATGAAATCAGTTCAGCGGTAGAAGCTGCTAACTGTTTAATTTCTTCCATTCGCCGTCGCCTGGCAACCATTTGTTCTTCTCTTTCGGATGCCCTTTTCATGGAAATTGTGTCTTGTCAGCAAAACAATGTGATCTAAGTGAGTGTATGATTGGAGAATGTTTCAATTTACTTAGCAAATAAGATTTGGTTATTTATTTATCATCAGAATTAATTAAGAAATAAAACGCTAGTTTCAGTAGTATCCGAAATATAAAGGCTGCTACAGCTCTGGAGTATCAGAAACTTCACCATCATTGAGCTACCCCTAAATATTGTTCAATTGTGCTGATATTTTACCAGAATTTTTATTTCATATACAGGAAAAAACTGAGGGGGTACGAAGATCATATTTCACAAATAAAAAAATAAGCTCCAGTCTAGTATGTATGTATGATATTGTATGTATGTAGCCTATGTATGTATGTATGAATATATGTATGTATGCATATGTATGTGCATACATACATACAAGCATACATATATATATATGCATACATATATACCTACATGTATGCATATGTACATGTACACGTACCTGTATGACAAAAGTCTGATCTATAAGCCAAGCTCCATTTTGTCCATTTTGCAGGATGCCATTGCAGAATCCAGGGAGGTTAAACTGTAAAACTGTATATAAACGTGGATAAGGGGCTCTGGTTATCGTGCCTCGGGATTTACACCCAAAACTGACAAAGAGATCTGTTCACTATACCCACACTCATCTGGTCCTCGGATCCTCCACCTTCCTAAATGACACCCGTATTAACAGCTAATCTGGCCCTCTGGCTACCAGACTCGGAACTCTTTCCGACTACTCTATGGAATGACCTTCTAACTCGATGCAGCACATGTGAAAAAGCTGTTGCCATGCGATTGGCTTTCGAGTGGCGCTTTAGAAGCAGCTAGAGGAGCATTTGCCCCTTGAAAACTGACACCTATATATTTTTGTTCATTTACTCATTCCTTCATTCTATGGACTTATATAGTGCACCTTTAGGGAAGTGCTTTTTGCATCCTACTTTTTGATTTTTAAAAAATTTCTAAGAAAACTATTCGTATTAAAAATTATACACAGAATGAAACTGAGAAATTTGCATAAGAAACCTCGTTGAAAAATACCCGTAGGCCTATTATTCTTAATTTCCAGCTTTGCATTTTTCAAGCTCTTGCTACTAAAAGATTTAACCGTGACTATCGTAAAATTTTTGTCACCCCTGCAAAAATTTCTGCGGGCGCCCATGTTCAGGAAGCATAACATCTAGCCTACCAGAAAAATACCAAAATATGTCAAGAAATCCTTCAGAATAATTTTCAAATGAGCAGCGTAGAACAATTATTTTCATATCATGCATTCATGACGCAGCTTCCCAGCCATGCATCTGGCGACTATTTCTTCATTGCTTCCGGCAAAGGTCGACCTGATTCGAACCTTCTCCAGATCCAATCTCCCAGCCATTCAGGAAGCGTCTGGATTGGAATAAACAGGTACTTGGCATCGTTCCCCACGAGGTAGCGCGCCCGAGGAAATCTCCCGAGAAGAGCATGTTCGTAGGCGCCGACTACGTCTGTTATGTGGTCCGATGCTGACTGAAGAACTGGTTTGAAATCATTTTCAAAAACTAAAAGAGGAAGAAACCTTATTAGTCACGTGATAGAGTCTGGTAACAGTAAATTGCACAAAATATTTGAAATTTTCTGCAGCTGTTTTGCGTATCATCATTGTGTTCATCAGCCTAATTGTAACCAGCAAGTGGCATAATCATAATTAGTAGTTTTGTCATCATAACCATCATCGTCGTTGTAGTTGTCTTCGTCATCATAACTTTTGGTAATATTATTATCATTGTCATTCTCAGGCCAAGGAGCTAATAGGTTGCAACACTGTGAAAATTTTCACTCAAAATGTCATTACAATAAGAGCTACTAATGCCAGACATGTATAAATTGTATATGTTGCAACACTGTCGGAATTAATACTCAGAATGCCATAACAATTGGAGCCAATGTACTAAGTTACAAGACTGTAAGAATTAATACTCAGAATGCCATTATAATAGGAGCTAATGTCCCAGGTTGCAACACTGTCAGTACTAATACTCAGAATGCCATTACGATTGGTGATAATGTCAAACAAAACAGGACTGTCTGAATTAATGCTCAGAATACCATAACAGAAGGTAGGGAGAGGTAAAATACCAGTCTATTACCCATCTCTTGATGCAACTGATGCTGATAATGTTTCTTGCATGGGACTTTTATCGAAGGGATATGAAGCCGTAACTTGTCATACAACCAGATATCGTCTTTGTGATAGGTCACAGGCGATGTATGTGACGTCTATCCGGGGGTTCAGCAGAGTAATTTTGAACGGAGTTGCATTGTTTAGACGGTTTTTAGTCATCCATATAATCTCCACATAAGTCCCTGGCGTGATCGCCCAAAGGTTTGTGTAAATTCATATAACTCCAATCACAAAAATCTTATTTAGAACACATTTTATTTTGTTCGCATATTCTGTTTACCATTAAATTAATTCGTTTTTCGCAACGACAGTCGTCAGCAATACAAACTGTAATGGCCGAGTGACGCCAACCTGGAAAAGTCCTGAATTGGTCTAATCTAATCCACACCACTAACCTAGTTCAATTAGCTAATTTTCGTCGGCTTCATATCACTTCGATATTAGTTCCAGTCTCCCAGGTCTCGTGCACGTAGCCTGTACACGGATACAGCAGTTTGCAATTTATTGTAGCCTACGTGTTGCCAGAAAATGGTCCATTAAGCAATAACCAAAATGAAACGCTATTGTAAAGGAAAAGTATCTGAGCGCATGAGTGGTCGTCTTACCGTACTTTGAGTACTCCTCTCCGTATTCTGTTTTTATTTCCGGTGCAGATTTTTCCCAGGATTTCGACCAATAATCAGAAACTCTTTGGGCGTTGGCAATTTCAGTTTTGTAATACCCGGGTTCGATCAAGCATGCTTTGCAGCCGAAATAGTAAATTGTACGCCTGCAAAATAAAACATTTCCTGAAGTAGCCTTATCTTATTGCTATCCTATATATTTTATCTTGTTAAGTTACTGATAACTTTACAAGCAGTTTTCTCATAACAGCAAAATAATTGGTATTGTGTATGTATGTATGTAACACTCCGCGTTCAATTGGTATTGTGTTACTGTTACTGGTATTGTGTTACTGTTTCTCACCGAACACGTTTCTGACGGATGGTGAAAGGTTTAAAGGAAATTGAAGTATTCTAGACAGACGGTTATATTCTATGAACGAGGAAACTAGAGATTGCTTGATAAACAAGCGATCAAAACGTAGTTCAGCGTATAGGCCTACTCCTAGGCCTACATACTGATGAATTCACCTGTTTGCAGTCAACCATGCACTGAGCGACAAGTAAATTAACGATTATTTTCATCAATACCATTTCTATTGAAGCAAACTCATTTACAGCAATTCGACTTCTATTTAGGCCTAGCAAATTTTTTTATCGGGAATCCAACTTTTAGGCCTATTTAGGCTACGACCTACGTAGAATAATTAAATGCGCTAAAATATTTTGTAAGCGAAATGGATATAACAATTAGGTCCATAACTGCTGCAAATAGGCCTACGCACGGAGTTTATAGGGCCTATGTGTACGCTTTAAGAGCAATATTAATCGATTAGCTGAAATATAGTTCATAATAGGCTAGCCATTAGCCAACCGGTTGATCGATCGAATTGGACGAAGTGAACTAGGCATAGTCTAATTACCTGGTATAGGGCCTATGAGAAGATTCTGTTGGGTATTACTTTGCAGTTTGTTTGAGCGAAACTTTTATCCTTAGCCTACGCTCTCATATACAGGGTGGGCCAGCATAAATGTCCCGACTTTGCACGCGTATAACTTCGCCAATTTTTAACATTTATTTATACTTTATGCATCAAATTAAAGGTATTTCACTCTAGTATTATCTCTAAAAAGGTCGAACTGATACTAGTCTCGGTTTTAATTATATGCCCGGAACAGCGCTAGCTACCATATTTTGCTGTCATTTGTGACGCAACCTGGCGCCGTTGACAGACGATGATCGCGTTTCGATCTTAATTTTACGAACTGGTAAGGGATTTAATTCGTTTGAAATGATTAACGAATATTCTAACAGAGGATGGAATAAACAATACCTTGTATTATCTGCTACGGAAAATTAATAAAACAGGACTTTCTACTTGCAAACCATGGGAATCGGAGCGCACGGCGCTCACATCCGCTAACATTGCTCGTGTGTCCGCGTACATTTGCAGTCAAGACAATGACCAGGGCAGGCCCTGCATGCAAATTCAGCGCAAAACAGGCCGTCTTAGAAGCACTGAATAGCGTATTGGAAAAGATTATAGACCTAAAGTTAAAGTAATTTGTCGACGAGAAGTCCCACGAACTCTCCAGCTCTTACGCAAAGAAACGACTGGCAGCGTGCAAGCGTCTGAAGCAGCGCATGGCAGTGCACGGCTGTTGGCAAAATTGAAAGGACGTGGTTTTGCGATTAGAATATATTCATGGTAGGGACCCTACAAACACTCAAAATGATTGTGTCTGCGCGCGTTTTAGCAAAAAAAACGATAGAATTTTCCCGGGAAACGGCGTCATAATGCGTCAGTAATGACAAAAAACGGTAGCTAGCGCTGATCCAAGTATATAATTAAAACCTAAACTAGTATCAGTTCGACTTTTTTAGAGTTAATACTAGAGTGAAATACCTTTAATTTGATGCATCAAGTATAAATAAATGTTAAAAATTGGCGAAGTTATACGCCTGCAAAGTCGGGACATTTATGCTGGCCCACCCTGTACACTGCTAGATGTCGATTAGCCTACATCTAAATATAACAAAGTAATGCATGTAGTAAATCCCAAGTGCTGCAGTAGAATTCTATCTTACCGGATTCCATCCGTGAACGTCTCCACGCCATATTTCGATACGCAATACGGAAGAACTAATGGAAGCGTCGTTCGACCTGCAACACTCGTTGTGTTCACAACTCGTCCCTTCTCTGTCTTCACCAATGGAAGAAACGTCAGCGTGACGTCAATTACACCCCATAGATTGACGTCGGACTCTTTCTTGTAGTCATCAACAGTGAGCCAGTCTGGAGAACCGACACTTGTGCATATACCGGCGTTGTTCAGGACACCCCAAAGACCTAGACAGTTTAATTTAGAGAATCAGGTTTCATAGAAAATAGACTTAAAATACCAGGTGATTCGTTTAAATCTCTAAACGGGAAATAATATAACTCTCTGACTTCCAAAGCTGCAGCCTCTCTTGTCCATGCATGCATGTCTGCTGAGCCGCCTAGAGTACTGCGCCTCCATTTTTGCTGGTCTCCTGCGGGTTCGGATTGAGAGGTTGAAGAGGTTGGGGGTTTCCCGTGTATCCCAAAATATGCGCGAGGTCTTGCACTGGCTTCCTTTCTCGCAGCGCATCTCATTATTTTAGAATTGCATCTTTGGAGTGGCGATGCTTACCAGGCAGGGCATCCTCTTATAATTATGTGTGAGCTTTGCCTCCTTCTTTCTAGTTGCATAGGCCGCCGCGCACTGCGCTCTGCAGTCCATGGTTACGTAATGGTTCCTTTCACTTGCTCTGCAACAATGCAGAGGCGTTCGTTGTTTGTGGTTGGTCCAGCAACCTGGAATGGACTTCAGTAGACTATGCGACACCTCCCAATCTGTTCTCAATTTCACAAACTGTTGAAGACTGTTTTTTCGCTTGATCTCGGTCGGGATCGCCTCTGAGTAGCTACCTTAAAAGGGCGCTATATAAATTACGATTGATTGGTTGATTGAATAATGCAAGACACCTTAAGATTACACCCCCATAGATTGATGCCACGTTGGTTCTTATAGTCATGAACAGTGAGCCAGACTGGGGAACCGACGGGCGCACATGTACCGGCGTAGTTCAGGACTCTCCAAAGACCTAAAGAATTTTCTTGTGGAAGTAAAGTTCAACTTTAAAAGTGGAATAGCGACTAAAATATCGCATAGCTAATGACATTGTCTGAGTTGCAAAAAGAAGAGAAAACACCACAGGTTCTGCTGAAGGCAGTGAGTTCTGTGCTAGAAACTAACTTTAGTCAGCGTTGCTTTCGGGTAGCCAGTAATCATTATTCGGGTTATCATGAAGCCATTGGAGTTAACATATAATGTGATTTTGCCCTGCGGGAGCATTCAGCAAGGACAGGAAATTTTCAGGTGAGATGTAGCGACGTTAGAAAATCACTCATGCATGCGACAGTATATTGTGATGAAGGCATGCATGGACAAGAGACTACAATGTAGCCAATTGTATTCTCTCAATTGGCTTTAGCCTATATGCCTTGCAAACATGAAGACCAATGAATGTTTATCAGAGCTCAATTTACATGTGCCCGTTGTAAAATTACTCATAATTTTTGCATATATAAAAGAGCAATTCTGTCTAAATGCAGCATACTTACAGAGTACTTAGTACTTAGGTAACTTAGCCCTTCCCCTGCTGGTCTAAACATCGGGAAAGGCATTTCCTAAACTCCTCCTGTCAATCGCCAGTTCTTCAGTCTCCTCTATACAGTATATATGCATTCGGCATATAGTGACACCTAAAGCGGGCAAAATGATTCATGAACGACTGGTAATAAAATGTAATTAAGTTTTACCTCTTCCCTGTGGCAGTTTTTCCTTGACGTAATCGAGTGCCTTGCGGACACTTTCCTTTCTCGTGACATCCAAAGAGATGGCATGCAACCGTTCGGAGCAAACCTTCTTCAGATCCGTTTCTCCTTTCTCAGTAAAACATCCGGCAAACACGTGACATCCCAGCTGATCCAATCTCTTTGCTATCAGGTTTCCAAATCCAGTGTCACAACCGGTGACGAGGATGTAACGATTCTTGTAGTTGCCAACTCTTGGAATACGGATGACACGATCCAAGATTTTGTAAATAATGAAAATTGCTGCAAAGTATACCGCAAAGGAACAGAACATTGTAATGGGCTTCCAATCTGTGTTTTTGGTGCAAATCTAATTCTCGATTCTCCAACTCTCAAAAGTGTTGGTCTTCGGAATCAATGTCTGCTATAAAAACAATTTTGATTCTCAATGTTGGCAAGGTGTCCTACTGTCCTGTTATATTTCTTTTAGCAATGATCGTTCTACTGCTCGCATGGCTGCATTTCTTCAACAAGCTGACTACACCACTACCCCCGTATGATTACTCGCTACAGAAAAGTAGAACTATACGAACAGATTGCAATTACGACAAAATATAAGCTTAGTTATTGTCAACAGCCGGTGTAACTATGTTATAAGAAAATCATTGAACTTGGGGAATAAACGATTTTTTTACATATCAGTCGATAGCATATTATCAATTCTGTTATTTTGTTCGAGTGAAAATAACTTGACGAAACAGAGAGGGAGAAAAATAGATGAGAGAGAGGGAGAAAGAGGAGAGAGACTGAGAGAGAGAGAGAGAGAGAGAGAGAGAGAGAGAGAGAGAGAGAGAGAGAGAGAGAGAGAGAGAGAGAGAGAGAAAGAGAAAGAGAAAGAGAAAGAGAGGGCTGGGAGAGATAGGGAAGAGAGAGAGGGGGGACAGAGAGAGAGACAGAGACAAAGACAGACAGAGACAGAAGAGACAGAGAGAGATAGAGTGTGTGTGGTGTGGTGTGTGTGTGTGTGTGTGTGTGTGTGTGTGTTTACTCTTATGCTGTGTACAAAGAAGTGGCTTCATCTGACGGGTTATTCAAATAACCGTAGGCCCTAGGCGGCTTTTATGGGCGAATTACTGAGCAATTGAATGGGTTTCACAAAGCACCAAGCTAACCGGAGAATTAAAGAGTTGACTGACACTGTGATCTATATGCATAGTCATAGTCGTCAAACATGTGTCGACAAATGCTGTGTACAAAGAAGCTGCTTCATCTGACGGGTTATTCAAAATAACCGTAGGCCACATAGGCGGCTTTTGTGGGCGAATCGGGTGATTGAAGATTGAAGGTCTCGTCAAGGCAGAAGGATGTCGAGTACGCTCTTCTGCTCGATTCTGGCATCTTGCGACCTAAATTTCAATCGTGGACACTGGCCTTTCAGTGTCGGGGGAAGATCAGACGGCGAGTCATAGAAGTCACTAACCTTTGGTTTAGAAGTTTAGTAGCTGACACTGCATATTATCCATTTGCTTTAGTGACTCTTCTTTCTTTTCAGGGCTGATAGGCCACTGGTTAATGACAGTGCATCATAACATAGAATGATTATTGTCGTTGTCATCCTCATTTCTCCTGGTTTTTGTAGTGGCGGCGATAGGAATTCATGTTGGAGAGGGGGGCTGAAGCCCGGGCCTTTATTTTGTCCCTGGGGCGCAGCTTGGACATTTTTCTGGGGTGCTCAAATTGCAAGCACCGAAGATTCGAGGATGAGAGCGCCTAAGGCAGTGGTTCCCAACCTTTTTTGACTTGAGGGCCACTTTTTCGAAATTGGAGGACATGAGGGCCACTTTTTCTTAGTTGAAGGACATTAGAGGGCCACAAGGTTAAAATCGTATTAACTAAAAGCATATAAAATTGTTACAATTGATTCAGAATATAATGTTTGATGTTATTTATCGACATTTACCTAAATAATTTGTAATAGAAAATAATAATCTGTTCCATCATGTCCAAATAGTTAATATTTTCGTATATTTTTGATAATTCTTTGAGAGATGAGGGCCATTTTCTGAGGCTGCGGGCCATTTTCTGAAGCCTGGCGGGCCACTTTTGGCCCGCGGGCCACGGGTTGGGAACCGCTGGCCTAAGGCGTGAAGCCCATGCAGACCTGAGGTCTGAGGGGCGTCGTAGGCTTCCCAGCGGCGTCCAGAAAAACCCGCATTTTTAGCTGCGTTGACATCAACCAGAGCACGTTTCAAAAGGGTATATGGCATTACCCCCCCCGCCCCATACCCCTGCCATTACCCAACGACCATTACTCCGACCATTGCCCCGTAGGACATTACCCCTGCCATTACCCCGTCTGTTTACATTTAGATCCAGTGTACATGTATGTACGTACGTACGTACGTATGTACTATGTATGTTCGTATGTATGTATGCATGTATGACATTGTATGTATGTATGTATGTATGTATTAGGGTGGTTCTAAAAAATGAAAGTGGTTTAAATTTTTTCTCCAACCCACCATTTGATGACGCCAGGTGTTAGTATATCACAGTTAAAAAATTATAAGAAAATATTATAATTTAGGACTGGCGCGGAGCTGACGAAATTTGCATAATTTCGCAATGGTTTTTATCAAACTTATCAAGACATCGGCACACGGCAATGTTAGTAATAAGTGCATACTAGTCAACCACAAATTCTGAGGTATGTAATTTAATTAATTTACTAAATAATATTACTACATTCATGTCAGAATGAGAAAAAAAATTGGTTTTAAGACATTGACTGCAAAAATTAGAAGACATCAATGTCATGATTATGTAGCCGAGAATATCAACATTTTCCGATGAATTTGTCAGTCATTCGATTTTTACCAACTAGATGGTTGCCGTCTTGGTTGGCACATAGCATTGCCTCTTGTGTTTTCCTACGACCTGTAGCCAGAACACTGCCTTTGTTCTGCACGTTGTGCTGGCGAAGAGTTAAATTTTTGAACTGAAGTGTCTACTCATCTTCAGCGATACAGTTAACCACTTTAACGGGTTTGAGAATCACATGGCCCTTTTACTACATTTGAGCTCCAATAATTATTATGGGCTTGGATCATACTGTAAAAAGTCATCAGACAGTTCCAAAGAGTTGAAGAATGTCATGAGTCATCGACGGAAATATAATATTGTGGAGTCCTGCTTTGCTGCAGGTTAAGGGAATGGTGGGATTCGTTCTAATGATCTCTCAGAACCAGAATTTTCGTTTAGGGCCATTGCCATGAGTCTTTTCTCATCCATTTAAAAATAATCGTCAAAAAACGCAAGCCCAACCAGCAACTCAGGCAAGTCCTAGAAGTGAAAACTTAAAGTGTTTGTGGCAACCTTAGCAATCTCCCTGTTCTTGTCGGTGGGCAGCATGGATAGCAAATTTGTGTCATTTTTGGGAGAAACTGTTGACGCTGCGCTCTGGAAACAGTAGGCCTACTTGGTATTATAATATTATGTGAGTCACAAAGAGTGACACTTCCTTCAGATACTTCCAGACTTGTTCGCCATACGAAAGACACGAGACTTCCGTGATTTCGTTGATACTGGCAACAGACCGTGTCAAGGTTCATATTGTGAGAGAAACATCCACATTTTAAATGTGTAAATGGCTCTGACCATCATAAAGCCCGACGCACAGCTGTTGGATAGCGGAAACATATTCGATGTGGTGGAATGCAACAGAGAAAAATGGCAGATAGCTCAAGAAGTTCATCAGTAATCATCACCGCAAACTCATTAACCTAGTCCTTCCATGGGACCTGGTCGTCATCTGCTCATCCTCTGTGGGTGTGGAAAAGGTGGCCTGATATATAATGGTCCGGAAATCTTTAAAGCGACTTGATTGCTCCATATTGGAAAAACGTGGATGTATCATAAGGACCTAAGACCTTCTCCGGCATGATTTCGGAATTGTTGTGGTGGCATGCTAAATTTAGCAGCTCTCAACCTAATTCTCTTTCCGACAATGAGCACACGCCATTTTCGGAGGTCTTAAAAAATTTAGCGGCACTAGCAACTAAACAACTTATAGTAGCAGCTTGACTTGGTACTTTACTGTTTAGCCTTTCCTTTCCCGCAGCACATTTAATTCAGGACTGCATATTTTGCGTGGCGATGCATATCAGGCTAAGCACCGTCTTATCTGCGTGCGCTCTGTCTCTCACTTTTCACTTGCATAGGCCTCCGCGCACTGCACTCTGCTGTTAGTGGTGACTCAATGATTACTTCCACTCTTACTTTGACAATACAGAGCCACTCCTTCTCTGTGGTTGGTCCAACAACTTGGAGCTTGATTATTCGACACCTTTCAAACTGTTTTCAGTGTTAAAAAGGTCGAAGACTGTTTTTCGCATGATCTTGGCCGGGAGCGCCTCAGAGTAGGCATCATGAAGGGGCGATATATAAATTCTGATTGATTGAATGATTGATAGACTGATTGATTTACTGACAAAGACAAATTTTATACTAAAAAGTAAGTATCAATTGAATAAACAAATAGTTCATTATTCATTTGTAAGAAATTACCGGAATATGCGCAATCATCTAAACTTCAACTGGTTCGCGCCAGTCGTAAATACCTTTGGAATCAAAAAATATTTTGGATACAGAGTCTCTATAAGTCGTATCACCAAATGGTGGGTTGGAGAATAAGGAAGAAACAACTTCAAAAGTTGTCATTGTCGATGGAACCACCCTAGTATGTATGTATGTATGTATGTATGTATGTATGTATGTATGTATGTATGTATGTATGTATGTATGTATGTATGTATGTATGTATGCTTTAGCTTGCGCCCTTGTCTCCTCTCGCCTTGATTATGCTAATGCGATTTTTGTTGGCATTTCAGACTATGAGCTACATAGGCTGCAACGCATCCAAAATTCTTTAGCTCGGGTTGTGCTGCGTGTCCCACTACGATCAAGTTCCTCAGTTTTACTTCATCAGCTGCATTGGCTTCCTGTCGAGTTTAGGATTAAATTTAAATTGGCCTGTTTAACCTACAAATCCCTCTCTACCGGAACACCTCCCTACCTTCAGTCACTGCTTACTCCTTATATTCCTCCTCGTTGCCTCCGATCATCAAACATGGGTCTTTTAGTTGAACCTCGATGCAGAACTGTTATGGGCTCGCGTGCATTCCATGCCTCTGCTCCCAAAGAATGGAATCTTCTTCCACTCTCTCTTCGTTGCTCAAATTCACTCCCTACCTTCAAAAAACGGCTCAAAACTCACTATTTTTCTTTGGCTTTCAAGCACATGGACCTTTAACTGCATCTTCCTCTGGCGGCTAACTATCCGCGCCTCAGATTCACACTTTGGTGTGACCTTGCGCGCGTAATAAATTTATGTAATAATAATAATAATAATATATGCATGCATTTATGTATATATTTATGTATGTATTTATGTATGCATGTATATGTGTGTATGCATCAATGTAATTATTTTATACATAACGCTCAATCCTATTCAAAATGCCACCGTTAATCTCACCTACAATTAGTCTGAAAAAGACAATAATCAAAACACTAAAATGCCTCCATAAATGACTTCACGCCATTTGGAACGATTTTTGAGACATCCCCTCGTCACAGGTCGTCACATAAGTGATAGGTCCACACCTTCAAATATGACATCAAAAAGCTCTGACATTTCCCCCCTGGAAAAACTAGATGTTTAGAATGTTGCATTATACTTTTCTTGTAATTATCGAATAAAGTAATTATAACTATAAAATTACTTGAAACTAAACGGTAGAATGAAGAAAATATAGAAAGTATAATTATTACAATTGTTAGGCCTATGCTTTTAAAAAATTAAAAATAAGTAGTGTTTTTACATTGTGGTAGCAATGACTGTTAACTTTGTCAAGTGAAACTTGTTTGAGTGGAATTTTTAAATAAAGTTAATCATTTTGATGTTTTGATGTGATGAAGTGAAATCACATTTCTTAAACCTAGTTACACATCGTCACAAAAATTTGTGACCCCACAGGTGTGTGACGTCAATTATGGACGATTCCTATATAAGCGCAGTAGGATATATCTCTAACAGCTTTTTTAGAATCGAATAGCGGCGGAGCAGAATAATAGCATCAACCTCATCAATGATGGGGCGCGGTGGTGTAGTGGCTATTTTCGTCGCCTTGCAGCCGGAGGGTTGCAGGTTATAATCCACCTTAAGCCGTCTCTTCGGGACCTTTGGTAAGTCCTTCATTCGCAATTGCTCGGCGCTTCGGAGCGAAACTCCGATTCAGTGTCCACGCTGTATTTGAGAGTGCTTCTGAATAGTCTCTTGAAGGGGTGCTATAACATGTGCACATACATACATACATATACATATTAATAGGCCTATACACAGTCGACGATGATGTCGTTTCACATAGATGCCTCTGATGGCTATTTCTTCATTGCTTCGGGCAAAGGTCGAGCTGACGCGAACATTCTGTAGATCCAATCTCCCAACCATTCAGGAAGCATGTGGATTGGAACATACAAGTACGTGGCATCGTTCCCCACGAGATAGCGAGCACGAGGAAATCTTCCGAGAAGAGCATGTTCGTAAGCATCGACTACGTCTGTCAAGTGCTCCGATGCAGCCTGAGCCGCTGGTCTGAACTCACATTCAAAAACTGAAAGAGGAAGAAACAATCATTAGTCAGAATCATAGAGTTTGAATGACAGTAATTGGCCACAAAATGTGGAATTGTCAGGAATTGCTTTTTATAATAAAATAATTTGTTTTTATTCTACAATTCGGTAAATTCCGGTTGACAGACCGCAACCGGTTACAGTGTACACTTATGCAGTTGAAACAAATTCACAAATTCACAAGCACAATAATGTGTTGAATTGTGTTCTTGTAAATTTGTGACAGACCGCAACCGGTTACAGTGTACACTTATGCAGTTGAAACAAATTATTCACAAATTTACAAGCACACATAATATGTGTTGAATTGCGTTCTTGTAAATTTGTTAATTTGTTTCAACTGCATAAGTGTATTATCACAGAATAGGCTACATAAATCTCATCTTCCAACAGAACAGACATCCTTCAATAATCTTTGTGTATTATCATTGTATTCATCATCTTAGTTTTGATTATTATCACAGTTTGCATCATCATAATCAGTAGTTTTGTCACCATCACCATCATGAGCACTTAGTTGTCCTCATCATTGTAACTTTTAATTATATTATCATTATTACCGTTTTCATGCCATACGTTGCAACGCTGTCAAAATTTAAAATCAAAATGCCATAAAAAATAATGGGTCTACTCATAGAACTGTCTATTATGCAATCTATTGATGCAGTTTACACTAAGACTGAATCTTTTGGATAGGCTTACACCATTTCATGGGCTTATAGCCAGGATTTTTTTAGTCATCCGGCCGGAATCATCAGAAAAACGTCAGCGATTTCCCGTCGGAAAAACCTTTGACTTTTTTGATCATCCGGGTCAGCAATCTCCCGCCCGAAAAACTGATGACCTTTTTTTAGTCATCGGGCCGAAATCTTAAGAATATGCCACCAATTCATTCTAATTTTTTACATTTTTCATTTCGGTGGTGTTGTCATGGTTTTATTTCATGGTTTTACATCATACATTTTTGATTTCGGGAATTTTCAAACACTCCCCCACCCCCTAGCTACCAGCCTTGACCATTTTGCAACTGCAGGTGTGCCAGAAAATGGCCCGTAAAGAAATAAACCAGGATCAGGCACGATTATCAAGGTAAGGGTTCGTAGCGTAAGAAAGTCATCTTACCGTGCTTAGAGTAATGTTCCCCGTATTCAGCTTTTATGTCCGGGGTCGCTTCCTTCCAGGATTTAGACCAACAATCAGAAAATTTCTGCATGCTGATAAGTTCAGTTTTGAAATATCCAGGCTCGATCAAGCTTGTCTTGCAGCCAAAGTAATAAATCGTACGTCTGTAAAACAAAACAGTTCCTTTTATAAAAGACTCTGAGAATGTTTCATGACGGGGGAGAATTGATAAATATCGGGACACCGGCATTGTTACAGACGCTGTTATTCTCGTTGCTTTTTCATTTCTAGTTTTCGACCATTAAATTTCCAAATTAAACCATTTATGTGTTTGTGAGAAAAATGGCACTAACAGACACAAACGATGGTACAAGTGCATTTTTTAGTTCCTTTAAAAACTAGCCCACCGTAGCATTGGTGTTTTAGGTCTACATCGAGCTAACTTCTTATTTGGAAAGAATCCATTTCATCGACCCATCCTACAATCAACCCATTATTATCTTTCATAAGACATCATTTACTCAAACAAATCCAACGGTAATAGAAATCGCTCGTGAGACTGGCATTTCAAAAACTTCCGTGCATGAATTTGCCAAGAAAGACATTGACGTAAAATCCTCTGACGTCAAATGCTCTGAGAAACGTCGAGGGACGGACCGTACAGGCAGAAGTAGGCCTACCAACCAAGCGCGCGACTTGGAGCTGGCCTTGAAACAGAATTCAAGCACTTTGGGTACTTGTGGGTTTGACGACCCCACAGAAATATCTATAGTGGTGGCCAAAACGCCACAATATCAAGTAATATCGTATCGAAAATGTTTAAGTTGCCTGTTTTTGCGGCAATGGAACAGAAGCTGGATGAATGGTAAAACGCTTAAGAAATGGAAGCGGGATGAAGGTATTTTATACATATAAATAGAAGCTGGATGAATAATTTCGTCGGTCTATTTTTTCACGAAAATCGTGGGAACTTGTGGGTAATAGACCGACGAAATTATTCATCCAGCTTCTATTTATATTTATATTTATTTATATTTATATTTCTATGGGGTCATCAAACCCACAAGTACCGCACTTTGTACACACGTGTTGCCATAATATAATTCAAATTTGAAACTAAAATTAGTCAACATTAATTTTAAATAAAATGTTAAAATAAGATTCAAGTTTCAGTAATTTTGTGTGGTGTCCTAAACATTTGACGTTTGATGCAAATTACGTCATTAGGCCCTATTACTGTATGCTGTCTAGCCTGAACTTTCATATTTTAACAAGTAGCCATTAGCCAATTAGGCTATGTGAGATTTAAACTGGTTTATGAATTTTCGAAGTTGATGAACATTTACTATTTATTTACCATTAAATAAAAAGATGGCTGGAATTTTTCCGGACACGGTGGATGCACACAAGCAGGCTAGATATAATAAAGTATGAATTCAACCAATAAAATGTTAAGAATGTAACCTACTCACTCCGTCCTCGTTCTCACAACCGTGAGATTCCTCATACTGACGCATTAACCAAAAGTGGTTTTTATAACACGAATGCTATTCAAGTGACCTTAATTTGATTAGCGTTATTCTTTTCTGTCTATTCTTTCTCTCCCACATAGCCTAGTTCCAAAGATATCTGCTATGTTTTTTAGTTGCAATATGTGATTTTTGAATTGTATATTTCGATTTTTTATGATTATAACCTACAAGCTCTGTTCTCATCCAATGTTCCCGAAGTGCGTTTGCAGGCGGTTCAATTAAGTACATACTTACTTACTTTAAATGCAGAAATCAGATATAAATAATCAATACCGTGTGCTTCAGACAGTAGCCTAGAAGTCAGTCTTACCGGATTCCATCCGTGAAGGTCTCCACGCCGTATTTCGAAACGCAATACGGAAGCATTAATGGAAAAACCGTTCGACCTGCCACACTCGCTGTGTTGACAACTCGTCCCTTCTCTTTCTTCACCAACGGAAGAAACGTCAGCGTGACGTCAATTAAACCCCATAGATTGACGTCACATTGGTTCTTATAGTCATCAACAGTGAACCAGTCTGGCGAACCAGTGGGTGCACATGTACCGGCGTTGTTCAGGACTCCCCAAAGACCTGAATAATTTTGGAAGTAATGTTAAATAGCGAATATAATTTCGCATAATGATATTGTCTGAATTGCAAAAAAGTGGAAACACCTCAGATTCTCTTGAAGGCAATGGGTTCTGTGAAAGAAAGAAACTTTAGACAGCGTTGCTTTTGGGTAGCCTATGTTATTAGGAAATTACCAAGAACTCATTCTTTGGACTTATCATTTTGGTTGATTTGAGGGTGGCGCATAAAAAGTGAGACCGAGAGCACCTAGTACAAATTAAAATAATAATTTGTTTTAAAACTTGTTCTTCTATAAAAAAAAGGAAGCAAATTGTTGCCAAATGTTAATTCACACAAATCAGAAATCATATTCAATGTGTCCTCCTCGGTTCTCAAAAGTTTTCTATAAACGCCTGCGCCACTGGTCAATGCTTCTGTTTATGAACTGCAAAGAGACCTCTTTTGAGAACTTTTGAGCCACGCTTCAACAATGTCCAGTTTCAATTGATCTGTTGTTGTAAATTTACGCCGAAGGTAGATCTTTGTGTTGGAGAGCGACTAAATAGCATAATCTACCGGATTTAGGTCTGGGCTATTTGGAGGCCACATGTCTGGTTCGATGAAGGTGACTTTCTCCCGAAAAACAGTGCTGATCGTGTTTCTTGCTGTGTGCGACGGCGCTCCGTCTTCTTGCGGTGTCCAGCTTTAACGATTGCATCTCGCTCGAATATCCGGAAGAATCCTTGTCTTAAGACTTGGTCGCAATAATAACCACTTTTGACGTAACACGTTGAGTTATTGAGTAAGGATAATTTCACAGTTTAAAAATCAACATAAAACATAACTTAATATATAAAACAAAAGATTTAACGAGGCGGTCTCATTTTTTATGCGCCACGCCGCCACCCTGTATTAGAAGGAGTAATTCTGTCAAAATAGTGACACTAAAAGCAGGTAAAATAATTCATGAACGAATATTAATCAGGATTAGGCTACCTCTTCCCTTTGGTAGTTTCGTCTTGACGTACTCAAGTGCCTTGCGAACACTTTCCTTCTTGGTGACATCCAGAGAGATCGCATGCAGACGTTCGGAGCAAACCTTCTTCAGATCCGTTTCTCCCTTCTCCGTAAAACATCCGGCAAACACGTGACATCCCAACCGATCAAGTCTCTTGGCTATCAGGTTTCCAAATCCAGTGTCACAACCGGTGACGAGGATGTAGCGATTCTTGTAGTTTCCAACTGTTGGAACACGGATGAGGCGATCCAAGATTTTGTAAAGGATGAAAATTGCTGTAAAGTATACCGCTAGGGAACAGAACATTTTAATGGTCTATGATGAATGATATTAAAGTCTGTAGGCTACTTTTTGGCATAAATTTAATTCCAGATCCTCAAACTCTCAAGGCTTCCAATGTCTGCTACAAACATACATTGTATATCAATGTTGGCTAGGTGTCCTCGCCCCGCTAGGCTATATTTCTTTTAGAAATCGTTCTATTGCCCGCATGGCTGCGTTCTTTAGGCTATATGCACAGTGGCGTAACTACGGGGGGGGCAAGGGGGGCAGCCGCCGCCCCAAATGAAAGGGCTGCCCTCCAGCTGCCCCCCCCAATCCCTGCGTTTGTTTTACTTTTTACTTTTACGAGTGATAAAGAATTAAGGAATGTTATATAATTTCTGACTTATTTTATTTTTTATACGACTTCCTGTACAACTTCTTATAGGGTGGGTGATGGGAAAGTGGGACATGCCACTATAGTGCACTGTGGGACAGACAAGCTAGTGAGGCTTGCATGCGTGTTATGTCCAATACTGTAATACATCCAAAATCTAAAAATACATAGTCTATGGCAATATACCGATGCCGATGCACGCTTTAATTGCCATCGGTAGCCACCCCATCATTTTAAGCTGCCACCCCACTGCCCCCCATGAAAAAATAACTGGCTACGCCACTGTATATGCACCACTAAAAAAATCTGCGCTGCGAATAGTCTGACATTTACGACAAGACATAGGCCTAGTATGACGGTGTATCTTATGTTGTAAGAAAATCGTTAAACTTGGAATGTCGCAGAAGCAGAAACGATTTTGACATGTCGACAGCATATTAATCATTATGGTTAGTTCTGTTACTTTATCAATTTAGTTCCAGTCAAAAATGACTTGACAGAAACTAGATTTTGTTGCAGGGAGGGAGGGAGGAAGAGAGGGAGGGAGGAAAAGAGGGCGGGAGAAAGAGAGGGAGGGAAGAAGAGATGGAGGTAGGAAGATAGGGAGGGAGAGAGTGTGTGCGCGCGCACGTGTGCGTGCGTGTGACTGCACGTGTGTGTGTTCGTGTGTGTGTGTGGTTGTGTGTGTGTGTGGTTGTGTGTTTGAGAGTGTGTGTGTGTGTGTGCGTGTGTGTGTGTGTGTGTGCGCGTGTGTGTGTGTGTGCGTGTGTGTAAAAGTTGTGCTGCTGCATTGAGTCGTGTTACTCTCCTCTGTACGTAGACGTCTTCTCTATGACTATGACGGACGTGTAATTGAGTAATCGCGTCCTTCAGACGACCAGGATTCACCAATCGTATATGAAATTATACTCTAACAGCTATTGGTAGGCTAGCTAAAACGTTGCAGCCTGTTGGTCCTTGCTTGAATGACTTCTTTCTTAACTGTATACAAAGCTGTTATGTCATTTTTATGACAGTGTATCATGACATAGATTGTTAGCGTTGTCCTTCTCCTTTCTTCAGGATTTGGACTGGCAACAACAGTATGTATAGGGGTGGAGTTTGTAGGCCTAACGTAAAATGTAGTCACGTTTATATTTGAAACGACATATAATTATAATGTCAATCTCTCAAAGTTCAAGGTGTCTAGATGCTCCAGTATCTGATCGCTGATCTGTCGATGGACTTTTGCTAAATCCGTTGATGAGCGACTTTAGAAATGGCTTAGTGCCGTAATGAACGTTTGCTGGTCTGAAAGGACAAAAAAATAAATTTTTGGTCGACATAGGTGGAAACTTGGTCCGAACTTGGGGGAGGGGGCGGACGAGCGGCTGAAGGACGATTGCCGAGTCGCGAAGTGCCGTGAAGGAGAAGGGTAGAGAAATGTGCCCCTCCCCAAATGTCGAAAATATTTGAATTTCCACACTGTAATGGAAGCATTTTAGACAATGATCTCAGAAAAATTTCTCATAATTTCTTTGCTTAAAGACATGGCTTAAGACTTCAATAAACAAATAGATAAACAGTGGATGTAGAAATTTATAAGGATATTTCTGAAATATTGGAGGGGATAATTTTATAGGCATCTCCATTTCCCACCACAAACTTTGGAGGGGGACCGTCTCCCGTTGCCCCCCCCTAAGTCTCCGCCCATGGGCTCACAACAACGACATCTGACAACATGATTGAATTACTAATTAGGAGAGATCAAAAATGTTACAATCTCTATGGGCCGGAGATCGTGAGGCCGTGCACACATTGCTGTGACATTGTCTCAATGGGTTGTTTTCATACACATTAAACAGAATAGCAAATTAATATCCAGGCATGGCGTCTCAATGCAATGCAATAACGGTTGTAGGTCTTATAGTAGGAATGTAACTAATGGAAATGGATTTAGCTTGCTGCTCGAGAGCTTGAATAGCAGAAAAGAAACAATATAAACACTAAACACTATTACCCTGGTAGCATTTTGTAATTTTTTCTGGGGAAATGTCATTTTTTGGGAAAAACTTCCGCCTGGAGATGTCTAGATTAGGCTTAAACACTGATAACTAGCAACAAAATAACTGATTATGGAATCAATATCCGATATTATTATATTATTTCACGATAAGCCATCAACATCAGTATAGATGATGAAGTCGGTCTCCAGTCATTATGCTACAGCGAGTAGTTAACGTTTGCTCTACTTTTGAGAAAACTCTATCGGCTTCAGCACTGTACAAACTGAAAGTGTGGCTAACATACTATTCATCATAGTATGAACAGCTGTATGATCATCAGCAGAACATGAATTTGAAACCTCAATTGCTGAAAAAGTATAGCATTCAGTGCCAATATCTTCTTTCATGCACACATTGATAAATGGGGTCACATTCTGTGAAAATTTCAAATGGGGGCCTGGCCGGATTGGCCTCTTTTTGTATCCCCGCCTCTGATGCTTTGGGTTACATGTATCCATGGCGTATGCTAAGTTAATTTTATAGTTTCCGTGGCATCTCCGAAAGACCTTTCAGTGGTGCTGATATTATTACTTTACAACAATAAGCAGACAACACTATCATATATATAATATATAAATGGCCTACATATTGTATGTTCATGTGTGTCTATGATGTGCGCAAATACGAGTGCATGTAGGCCCTATCGTGCATTTATGTAAGTACTTACAGTCGTACATACAAGTCTTTGATTCCACGAGCTCGCACTTCTATTCGACATGTAGCACCACCTTTTCGAAATAGTGAATTGTAGGCCTACGCCTTCAACAATAACGCATAGCTGCTGAAGGTTGACAGTGCTACATCAATTTATAATGTTTCCAGTAATTTGTTTGTTTAGCACACACATAATGAGCAGCAAGCCTCATCTAGAGACAGAGACACCACCTTTTCGGTGGTGGGTCACGCCATTTGGAATGGCCTAAGCGCCACCTTTTTATAAGTCGGTCAAATGTCTTCACTAGCTTTGGCTAGGCTGCGAGCGCCCCTTAGTAGATCTTTGAAGAGGCGCAATATAAATTCTTGGAATGGATGAATGATAAGTAAACGCATGCAGTTTAAGTGGAATCTCCTACGCAGTGGTGTTGGTCTCGTAACGCCATTCCCATGCATTGCTTCCTGCGACAAGTAGCACAAAAACAACATTAGGCCCTACGGAAAGAACCAAGTGTAGGCCTAACATTGAACAGAAAACATCCGGAACTGCTTGTCAAGAAATCTATCGGATTTCCTAAAACAGCAGTGCAGAATTATTACTGTTTTAACATCAAGATCAGACACTTATGAAGTCAACGATGACGTCACTTCACAGAGATGTCTCTGGTGGATATTTCTTCATGGCCTCCGGCAAAGGACGACCTGACTCCAACCTTCTGTAGATCCAATCTCCCAGCCATTCAGGAAGCGCCTGGATTGGAATAAGCAGGTACTTGGCATCGTTCCCCACGAGATAACGCGCTCGAGGAAATCTCCCGAGAAGAGCATGTTCGTAAGCATCGACTACTTCCGTCACGCGGTCCGATGCTGACTGCAGCCACGCTTTCGTATCGTTTTCTATGACTGAAATAAGAGAAAGCAATGTTTTTAGTTAAATCCATAATAATCAAAGCACGTTGAAACAATAATTATTGCATACACAAATTCGGATAATAAAATCTCTTAGCGAATTGAAACTGTAATATAGGCCTATTCACACCATTTGTATACAGTAGGCCTACTCGAAGAACAAACCAATCAGGAATTCTCTGCACTAACCCATGCCTAATTTTCTATGGTGTTAAATCTAATCAAGCACCAGATATATATATATATTATATATATATATATATATCACTTTGACATTATTCGTTTTCAACATCATGATTTACTAGTTTTATCATCATGACCGTAATCACCATCATTAAAGAATCATTATTAGTCTGTCTTAAATCTAAGTTTTATCATCATCATCATCACCGTAAACACCATCATTAAAGAATCATTATTAGTCTGTCTTAAATCTAAGTTTTATCATCATCATCATCACCGTAAACACCAACATTAAAGAATCATTATTAGTCTGTCTTAGTTTTATAAGCATCATCGTCATCATTAGCAGTACCAGCGGAAGTTGTTGTTATTCGAATATTTGAAACCAGGCATCGGGAGATATTGTGAGAATTCAAAATACACCAACTAATAGTTTTACTTTTATTATATCATTGTCCATGTTCTTAAACGTTTTAGGCGTAAATAAAGTTTTATCTATTACTTTGTAAACATTTCTGAATGTGCTCGCATAGCGAAAGATCCATAAGATCGGAGTGACTTCTTACTGTATTTGACATACTGTTCCCCGTAGTCAGCTTTTATTTCCGGTGCAGCTACCTTCCAGGATTGAATTATATTGGCTATAGCTTTGTCCTCGTTCGTTATTTGAGTTTTGTAACATCCAGGTTCGATCACAATTGCTTTGCAACCGAAATAATGAATTGTACGCCTACAACAATAACGCAATTAACGCATAGCTGCTGAAGGTTGACAATGCAACATCAATTTATAATGTTTACCGTAATTTGTTTGTTTAGCACACATAATGAGCAGCAAGCCTCATCTAGTGTGTGTGTGTGTGTGTGTGTGTGTGTGTGTGTGTGTGTGTGTGTGTGTGTGTGTGTGTGTGTGTGTGTGTGTGTGTGTGTGTGTGTGTGTGAGAGAGAGAGAGAGAGAGACAGAGACAGACAGATCGACAGACAGAGAAAGTGTGACATTGAGTAGTTTATTTAAGCGTGACATTGAGTAGTTTATAAGCAAATAAGGTTGAAGACCATTAGTAACTCCGCCACTGGTTGTTCTCTGCCAGACTTGGTGACACGATCGAAGAAACTAGAAATTGTGAGACCAAAAAGCGAACAAGAAAATAGTTCATAATGCATACGGATGATTCCATTTATTTGTTAGCATTCGCGAATCAATGACTTCCGGCATTAGGCTATTACACGTATCAATGGCTGTTACACGTATCAATGGCTATTAGCCTACACGTATCAATGGCGGTGTTATTTGTCTTACCTTTTCTATCACTTGTTCTTCTTAAACCCTTTAAGTTTGCATGGCAGTATTAATAGTCCTAGGCCCATATCACCAGTCCGAAATCGACGAATTTAAAAATACCTTCGCGATAAAAAAAACCAGTCGAATGGTTGCGACATGGAAACCGAATGGCTAATCACTCCCTCTTGTTACAAAATGGCACAACTGTCAGAACTCTCTAAGTTAGCCATCCGGAACGACATTCGGCTACTTTGATTTCTCTTAGTCTAAAAAATAATTGATAGCCTAACACTGCCGACTCATATACATTTTACATGTACGTCATCAAGTAGCCAGCAATAGCTAATTAAAAAATAAAAAACAATAAAAGTTAATTTTAAAAATAATATTTATTGAAACATAGGCCATATATTATATGTTTTAATAAAAAAGAACGGACTTATTACGTACCGGATTCCATCCGTGAAAGCTTCCACGCCATACTTTGATACACAATACGCAAGCGCTAACGGAGAAACCGTTCGACCCATCATGCTGGCCGTGTTGACAACTCGTCCCTTCTCTTTCTTCACCAATGGAAGAAACGTCAGCGTGACGTCAATTACACCCCATAGATTGACGTCACACTGTTTCTTGTAGTCGTCAACAGTGAACCAGTCTGGAGAACCGACACACGTGCTCGCACCGGCGTTGTTCAGGACTCCCCAAAGACCTAAACAGTTAGCCTATGTATGGAAAGTCAAGTTTCATCGAGAATAGAATTGCGATTCGTGATTCGCTTAAATCGTAACGGCAGATAAGAATATAAAACACTTTGACATGATGATTATGAGGGGGCACTAGCTTTTAAAATCGTTCGTCGTAAATGATCTATGCCATGCCAAAGACCTGCAGTTTGCAGTGGCGTAGTAATAGGTAGAGCAGCCTGTGCAGTGTACAGGGGTCCCGGCTGTAGAGGGGCCGGCAGTCAGAGTGATTATGCAATTAACAATTATTGCGTTTCTAGCAGCAGAAAGCAAAAGCCTGAAACGTGCTCTAGTTGGACAATGGGTGTCACCAGCTAATAATGGGCGGAACCCCAGAAACCAACGCATTTTTAGCCTGTGGCATCGACTAGAGCACGTTTCGGACTCTTGTTTACCAGCTGCTTATGACCGATAAAGTCATGAATATGTAAAGAAGAGGAAGAGATATTTATTGAACTTTTAAGCCATTTCTTTCAGCAAGGCCGTAGGTATGGGGTGTTTTGGGTGTTTGAACACCCCCAAAATGGACAATAATATTATAATGCATTTACTAGCACATGATGTAAAAACCATAAAATAAAACCATGAAAACCCCCGAAATGAAAAATTTTAACAAATAATAGAATGTATTGACCAGCACATAATGAAAAAACATGAAATAAGGCGAAAATGCCAAGAAAGCAGGTGCTGTAATCAAGGGCATACGCAGGTATACAGCGTATACTCACCTCTGGGGAAAAACGACATCGTATACTCACCTCCCGAAAACCAGGATGTGCGCAGGTAAACCAGGGTACACGCGGTTATTTAGGTGTATTTTTCCTGAAATTCTGAGTGAATGACTTTTAAAAAGGTCATCATTTTTTCGATGGAAAACTGAAGAAACACCCCCGAAATCAAATCCTGGCTACGGCCTTGTCTTTCAGCAATGGAATTATGAGAAATTTGATGAGATGACAGCTTACTATGCTACCATTAGGCGACAGCGGATATTTAAGACATTTAAACAATGACAAGGGACACCTTGAAGTCAACAACCACGACTTTCTGCAGTGAAATGATAAGCCACTTCGTTAAAATGACAGTCATGCTACTATTGCAATGTGTAAATTCAAAACTTTCTCATGATTTTATCATTCATAAATAGATAGCAAACAACAACCTGGAACGTGCTCTAGTCGATGGGCTTCGTGCCTTCGGCGCTTTCAAAATGAGCGCCTTCAAGGAAATGTTTAAGTTGCGCTCCTGGGAGGGAGGAAGGACTTAGGGCTTCAACCCCCAAACCTGAAATCTTGGCAATGTCACTGATTTATTCTGACGTAGAGGACACCCATGATTCTAGTTGGGTCATAGGCCATACAGGTCGTAAACTATTCTACTAAGCGCATAAAAATAATAAAAACGCTGGTCACTATAATATTAAACATAAAAACTAAATAAAAAATAAAGATCACCTCTTCCCTGTGGCAGTTTTGCCTTTACGTACTCAAGTGCTTTGCGAACACTTTCTTTCCTGGAGACATCCACAGAGATGGCATGCAACCGTTCAGAGCAAACCTTCTTCAGATCCGTTTCTCCTTTCTCCGTCAAACATCCGGCAAACACGTGACATCCCAGCTGATCCAATCTCTTGGCTATCAGGTTTCCAAATCCAGTGTCACAACCGGTTACGAGGATGTAACGATTCGAGTAATTTCCTACTCGTGGAATTCGAATCAGATAGTCGATAAGTTTATAAAGAATGAAGCACCCAATGATGTACAATGCTAAGGAATAAACCATTTTTCATCCTTGAGATAATTATTTATTTTGCTAAAATTTCGAGAAATAGGCCTATTCAAAGTGCATGAACATTAGCATATCTTCACCTGTCTTGTTGGCCTGAACTCTAGCCTATGGCTAAACGTCTCAGTTCCTGCACTTCGTAATTGGCCTGCATGGCGATCACGTGTTGCAGCAATGACCCAGTTTTAATGTTGACAATGAACATGGACCCAATAGAAAGCCATCTGTCAATTATGAAAACAAAACTGGGTTAGGGCTTCGATTTGGAAATCTTTTAGATCTATGTCAATTGCGCCTATAGATCTACATGTTTCGGCCATTCAATACAAATGCACAACATTTCTAATTTCTACATTGAATCAACACGGACCAGCGTGAGAATTGTGAAGAAATAACTGAGGATGTTGGAATTCAACTTGCAATTGTGGTGTGAAAAACAGACATTTCTATGGGGCTTAAAGAAAGACTAGGGGGTTGGAACCCCAACTCCCGGCAATTCTCACCAGGACACGGACCATTAAGAATCATATTTACTCATGAACATGACATGATAATAATAATATAATAATACGACTATACGAGTTCACATCCCAATCCGACTGTCATGTGTTATAGATATCATAGACCTGTAAGGCCTATACTTGATATTTACATGTATGTATATTTTCTTAAACTGTATTAGAGCAGACTGTGCCGTGATTGGCAATTGTAAATAGAACACGTGTCACGTACTGCAGTAGGCCTGTTACAGTCAATCAGACTGCATAGGAATAGTCAATTTTGTGTGCTCATACAATATTTTATTTGTAAACGTTGACAATAAAGTCAGTTTACTTCGGTCTTTGGAGTATTGACACCTCGTCTGCTATAAACTATCGCATGTGGTGGCGGTTTACACCGACATTAAGCCTGCTTGGTGGCGGATATCGCCTCCGTGGAACCAAAACCTCCTCTGCTCATTGTATGACCTAATGGCCAGGGCCTACTATCCCCCCCTGGAAGGTGGAAGCAATCCCCCCTAACAGAATTTTTTGCCTATATTGCAAGCGCCGAAGGCGCGAAAATGCGAGTGCCGAAGGCACGAAGCCCATAGCGACTAGGGGGTCTGGGGGAGCGTCGTAAGCTCCCTCAGCGGGGTCTGGGGCGGAGCCCCAGAAACCAACGCATTTTTGGCTGTTGGAGTAGACTAGAGCGCATGTTTTAGGCTATTGTTTGCTAGCTGTTTATGAACGATAAAGTCATGAAAATTTCACTTTTTTGGATTTGCACGCTGTAATTGTACCTTTTAAAGCTGTCATCTTCACAAAATTGCTCGGGAATTCAATGCTCAGAAACGTGGTTTAGGGTATCATAAAATGTCGCCTCCCAATTATTATTTTTTTTATTTGCACAATATAATGGTAACATTCTAAAATTTCTCATTATGGGCTAACAGTGCATTAAACACTATAGTAGTCCTGTGAAGTTTGGAAAGGTCCTGCATTCAGTAAGATATCAACTTCTTGTATATACCGTCAGTTGTACAATTCTCAGCAACATCCATTTTTCCAGACAAATCCCATGGACATTTTCCAGGACCACTCCCCGTAATAATTATTTCCTCTCTGGATTCCACCAGAGCGTTTCAATAGGACAATTCCCTCGAACATTTCCCACAAATGCAGGCTACAAAAGTGTAAGCAATTTGCATTTGTACAGACTTCAACAGAGCTTTAATGTTTGAGGGTGGAATTTATAAGCCATTTGCTTTACTTGATTTTGAACTTCAATTGTTGAGCAACCAAGCTTCTATTGCTTGATTAATGTTTATTTAAACAGACTAAAAACCTGTACTATAAACAAAAGTAGGCCTACTAATTTACTGTTAAAAATTGCTTCTTTGCCTCATATCATTAAAATTCATTCTTAAAATATCGTTCATTTTATTTCAGACCTACATGTATATTATAAAACAAATGCAGTGTCAGTAGATACAAAGTATACTCTAATTTTTTAAAACAATTAATGTAAATAATTATGAGTTGTGTGAGCGTGCGCCATATATGTGCAGGGACAAATGTAAGTGACTGTAAAGCAAAGATTACACTAAATGAATATCTGCCCTTGAGATGGTGGGATGAACGTTCAAGGGGAATTCACCGTGGGTGTGCGGGAAGGAAATATCTTATGCCCATCAGGAGGATTTCTCTCTGGTACAAGCTGAATCAGGCTACTTACTACCCCCCCCCCACGTGGCAAACACTATAATAGGTGCGAATGTGATGGAAGCGCAAGACAAATTTATGTGAGTGTTAAGCAAAAGTCAATTTAAATGAAGATTTACCCTGTGTTATGACAGGGAGGAGATTGTTCAGGGGATTTACCAGGAGGAAGTCCATGGCAGATGCTGGGGAATATCGGGGGAAATGTTCAGGAGGAAATATTCTATACTCAACTGTATCCTTAGGGGGGAAACCTTTTCCCCCCCTGGCCCAAATTGGAAGCAGTCTGATTCCATCCCCCCATGGCGTAGTAGGCCCTGCTAATGGCATCGTATAATTTCGGCGATTTTCACAAAGTAATCAGTTTACTCTATCTTGTATTAATGCCGTGGCCAAAATTATTATCAACAGTACTGTTCCAAAATACTGTTTATCATCGGAACTTTTCAACGCACCAATTCAACTGACACTCTCCGAATAATCTGCTAGTTTGATTCAAGACAAACCAAGGTAGTTTTGTTAAATACATTTGAGATATTATAAATAACTCAAAGTTTAATAATTATGAAGCTGCTATTAACCTTCGATTGTGTCGGTGGTAAAACCCGTTGTATAGTGCATAGGCCTAATTACAGTGATGGCATGAATCTGAACATGGGCGGAGTTTATCAGGGGCTAGGGGGAGCTAAGCCCCCGGGCCCCCCAAGAAGACCCAGATTCATCTTTTTTACCGTGTAAATTATTTCTTTTCCCTGGCTTAGCCCCCCCCAAGAAGGCTTTAGCCCCTCCAAGAACGGAAACCAAACTCCGCCCATGAATCTGAAATAATTCGTACAGGCTAGGCTAAGTTCTTAATGCTAAACACTACTAAAGACATGCATCGGTAGAAAATGTATTCTGAAGTTCGAGATTGCAATTTTTAATGTCAACAACCGATAGTGATTCTAAGAAAAATGCACAGTGAACTTTTCTATTGCTGCACAGTAGCCAGCTTAATTTGTACTGCCATAGTGTAGTGTCACAATGGGCTGTTTTCCTGCATATTAAACAAAATAGCACGGCGTTTCAATGCAATGGAATGACGTCCATATAATTTTCCTGTTGACTAATGGAAACAGACTTAACTTGCTACATGAAAGTTTGAATAACAGAATAGAGAAATACTGAAAACAAGATTAGCACTGAAGTTTAAACTGACAACTTGTTTTGAAAAATTGATCAAACAGTGAAATAAACATGAATATAATAAATGCACGCGTTATGTAAACCTATCTGTATAATATAGGTCTATATATAATATTAAAATGGCATAGAATTGACCAGAAAGATATCCGGAAATGCTCGTCAGGAATTCTCAGATCAGGAGAGAAGAATTATAGCGTCAGCATAAGACACTTATGAGGTCAACGATGACGATGTTTGACAGAGATGTCTCTGATGGCTATTTCTTCATTGCATCTGGCAAAGGTCGGCCTGATTCGAACCTTCTGTAGATCCAGTCTCCCAACCATTCAGGAAGCGCCTGGACTGGAACGAACAAGTACTTGGCATCTTTCCCCACGAGATAACGTGCCCGAGGAAATCTCCCGAGAAGAGCATGTTCGTAGGCGTCGACTACGTCTGTCAAGCTGTCCGATGCTAACTGAAGCAACGCTTTGACATCGTTTTCCATGACTGAAGTAGGAAGAAGCAGAACTTAATTAATTATTATAATCGTCGATCCCAATCATGTAAAAAGAACAATTATAATACTTAATTTACAAAGTCACAAGTTAAATCTGTTTCAGTTGGTCAACGACATATAGAGACGTCACACCATTACATTAGGACGCCGTTGTCATTGTTGCTGTAGTCATCATCACCATCACAGTTATCATCCTCCTAGTTAGTAATTAATCATCATCGTCGTCGTTGTTGTCGTAGTAGTCTTCATCATCGCAATATCCTAAGTGTGACTATAATACGCCACATAGGCCTATATACATGTATCGTCGCGAAGAACAAGCGAATACATGTAAGTCTTTCTGCGTTAGCCTCGGCCTTACATTCTGTTAAATCTGATAAAGGACAACTTGTTTACCATTTCCTATCATCATCATCATTATTATTATCATCATCATCATCATCATCATCACCATCATCGAATATTTGATATAATTATTGAATTCATTAGGCCTATGGGCTAGACCCACAAAATTTATGTTTATTTATTCATGAACCATGTTCTTTGACGTGTAATGCCTTCTTTCACTTTTGTAAAATTTACAGAATGTGGCTGCAAGTCATATGGAAAATATTTATATCGTCAGGAAGACTTCTTACCGTATTTCACGTACTGTTCGCCGTATTCAGCTTTTATATCTGGCGCAGCTGCTGTCCATGATTGCAGGACATTAGCTTTAGTTCTCTGCTCATCGGCAATTGGAGTTTTGTGATATCCAGGTTCGATCAAAATTGTCTTGCAGTCGAAATAATAAGCTGTACGCCTGCAACAATAGGGCAGAGCTGCTGAGAATTTCTGAGCTTCATAATATATATATATATATATATATATATATATATATATATATATATAATACAACTGCTTGCTGCACTATGTATGTTTTCCAGGCACATGATGTTTTGTAGGCAATGTATACAAGAGTTTTCGACAGAAGATGTGACATTGCGCAACTTGCAGCGCAAGCATTTAAGGTTGAAAAAATTGAATGCTTCAAACAGATATCGTTTATAGGCCTCTGATTGAAGAAACTTTACAAATAAAAGCGAACAATAGGTTGTTCATCAAGTCTAGTAATAACTCCATAATAGTCCATATAAATTATTTGCTATCAACCACGCTTTGGGTAACAAGTTGTAGGCATAATAAGTCTAACCATAGGCGTAGGAGGTGGGAGTCCAGGGGGGGGGGCAAATGCCCCCAAATATCGGGCAAATGTGGTTTTCTGGCATGACAGGCATGGGCGGGAAAAAATTTCCGAAATTTTTCGGGCAAACAGACACGGGAGTATTTATTTCGGGCACACAGGGTAAACAGCAAAATTTTCTGAGGATTTATAGGACATGACTAAAAAAAGTCATCTCATCAAAAAATTTGGTCCATGTGAAGTATACTTTTCGGGCAAAAGTAAAAATCTTTGTCCCCTCCACTGACGAAATGTTCCCTACGCCTATGAGTCTAACAAATCCTCATTTATTACATACATCAATAGCAGATTATAATTCATTTTACTTTTTCTTTTCTACAACGGTTTTAGCGTATACCTATGATGTGTGTTTATATGTGCATGAAAGAACAATAACAGTTACTGCTACAATACAAAAATAAATATAGGCCTTCCTAGAAATTTTAGATATAGCCCAACGTATCTATCTCGTTGCGACAAAAACGTTGCGGTGTATGATAGCGATTGGTTGATCAGTCGCTCTTGTTGAACGCTGAGTTTGCAATCTGTTACAATATTAGCCTACAATGGCTTTCATTAGTGAGTCCTTAACAACCAATAATAACCAGGGCTGCACTATAGTCTAGGCCTCTAGGGTATACGCGAGTATTATACAGCGTATACTCACCTCCGGGGGAAAATGACTGCGTACACTCACCTCTGAAAACGAGGATAATTATACGCAGATATTATTATTATTATTATTACATAAATTTATTACGCGCGCAAGGTCACATCAAAGTGTGAATCTGAGGCGTATACTCACTCACAAAGACCAAGTGGTTATACGCAGGGGGGAAATCACGATTCATGAAGAAGAAATCATGAAATTTTATGGACTTACGCCTTGAAAAGGAGATTTCTGGCAAAAAAATCATCGGAAAAACCATCTGATGACTTTTAAAATGGTCGTCAAAAACTTTGGTGACTAAAAACATTTTTGCAGGAAAAATTCGATTTTTTTCGGCAGCAGCGTGTACTTCCCTCAAAACTCAGAATAGGCTACACCCTTGATAATAACTTAACACCTGTGTCACCGAGGAGCAACAATAAGAAAAATAATAATATTAGAAATTATTGTGAGCATATAAGGCTTCAATGAAAGCAATGGACCGCTTACCGGATTCCATCCGTGAATGCCTCCACACCGTATTTTGATACAGTATACGCAAGACCTAGCGCGGAAGCCGTGCGACCCAGTACACTGGCTGTGTTGACAACTCGTCCCTTCTCTTTCTTCACCAACGGAAGAAACGTCAGCGTGACGTCAATTACGCCCCACAGATTGACGTCACATTGATTCTTATAGTCCTCAACGGTGAACCAGTCTGGAGAACCGATGCGTGTACTTATACCTGCGTTGTTCAGGATTCCCCAAAGACCTACAATGTAAGCAGTTAAGTTTGGAAAGTCAAGTCAATTTTCCCATGCTGGGCTATTTATTTGCTTAATTCAAAACTGCAGGTTATTATAATGTGCCTAATATACGGAACCTGTTAGACATAATTTATTGAAATGGTGATAATTCTGCGAGAAGCTTTTGATATCGTTCATTTCAACTCACCTATAGGTCTACCGGGATCATTCCAACAGCTGCGGTTAGCCAGCACGTGTATTCAGTGTGCAATCATACTCAAATAGATGTTTCGTTCTTTATAAGTATCGGTAGGCCTAGCTGTGTTGGCTATTTCCACGCATACTTACGTGTTGCTATGTACAGGCATGTGCTAGGAATGGATGAAGGTATATCGTGCACATAATTATTACACGTGCATATTTATCTATCTGCTTCATAATCTACAAGACAATTCGAAAGTCAATGCTACTTATCATGAAGGCCATAGACGACCTGCGGACTCTATCTGCATATGTGCGTGCATACTATGCAGGCATGCTGAATTGTTTCATATTTACGGCAATTTCTATAGCATCGTCGGTAGCAAGCTACCTCTAGGATGCCTTATACGTCTCTGTCCATGGGCCTATATGCATTGCTCCGTGTACTAGGCTTCTAGTAGCCTATGGCGTGTATGCGAAAAATTAAGATTAAGATTTTTTTAAATTAAACCCTTTACATTGAAGAGAAACTTTCAGTAATAATGCCACATCATTTGAATCCAAAGTAGAATTATAAATCAATTAATTAATAAAGATCACCTCTTCCCTGTGGAAGTTTTGCCTCGACGTATTCGAGAACCTTGCGAACACTTTCTTTCCTGGAGACATCCAGAGAGATGGCATGCAGACGATCAGAGCAAACCTTCTTCAGATCCGTTTCTCCCTTCTCCGTAAAACATCCAGCAAACACGTGACATCCCAGCTGATCCAATCTCTTGACTATCAAGTTTCCAAATCCAGTGTCACAACCGGTGACGAGAATGTATCGGTCTTTGTAGTTTCCAACTCTTGGAATACGGATGACACGATCCAAGATTTTGTAAAGGATTGCAAATGCAACGAAGTATAAAGCAAGTGAATACAACATTTTGATGAAAAAAATATAATGACCGATTTTGAATCACAATCAAATACTTCGCGAGATTCCGAACTGCGTAAATACTGCAATATCAAATATCGATAGCCTACTCGCACACACTCTAAACGGCCAATGTTTGTCTCTGTGGAAATGTAGAGAGTATACACAAATTCCGCCCCCTATAATATTTTCAAATTTTCCGTGTCAATTCATCTACGGACTGCGACTCAATGACCCAGTCGAATTCTAATAACACGATTGACTTGCAGCCTCTGTACCGTACAGTAGGACTTAAAGCTGACAAGTAGCCTACCAACGCTCCAACAGTTCAAGAGGCTTTCAGAAACCACAAAACAAAGTACACAATTGATGAATGTTTCGGCCGATCGCATATACGGCAGTGTATTGAAATACTAACGGTAGATCTATCCGACCTAGTTTGTTGATAGTCGCTCTTTCAACTTAGCTGAGAGACTTGATAAGACAGCAGGCATGGTAGCCCGCGAACTTTACCCGTCTGCTGTGTTTTTAGACCGTATTTGCATATGCACAATTGCACATGTAGGCCTATTTTTGCATGGTCTACGAAAAAGCTACAATGTATAATTATGTTTGAAACATTCAAGATGTCGGAAACTAGTTACACAGACATTGACCTCTTCAACGCAAATTATTGAGGATGCTCGTCGTGCACCGTTTCAGCTGCTCCTGTAAGATTGCGGCACTGATATGGCGGCGACTTCTTGGTTGCGCCTCTGCCAAATACCTGTGTGTGCTTTGTCGTGCGGTCTCAAACACGGCTGGTGTCTCGGGATATTCTATGCCCCATAAAGCTATGCGGAGCATGAATTAATACTCGAGAAAGAGTATCTGTAGGGATAAACCATTCTACAGGTGGCTAAAAAGGTAACACCAGAAAAATGCAATTCCCCCCCCAACCAATCGAGACTGTTCTGTGAAAATACCAGGATTTATAGAGGAAAGATTGTGCAACAATTCCTGAAAATCTCAATAATGAATTTGCACTACTTCAAAAGTTACAGCTCTCTAAAAACATTTTAATTTTTTTTTCAAATTTCCGCATAATCACGTTGCAATAGTGTGATTTCTTCAAGAATTTTTTGCATATTACAACACAAAATGATGATATCAGACGACCTCACAAAGAGCTTAGAATAAGCTGTCTATGACGCAAGCTGTTACCATTTGGTGATATTTTATATGTTGAGGTCTCAATTTGCGAATCCGTTAAGCCTACTGAACGTCATGGGCAGTGCCAGCGCCAGGAGTTCAGGTTTGTGGGGCTAAAGCCTCCCGGAGGAAATTTTCCATTTTCATTTTTCATCCGCCAAAATTTCTGACCTTTTTTTAGTCATCCGGTCGAAAATGTCAGTTTTGCATGTAACAAAAACCCGGATAGCCTTTTTTAGGGGCAGCTTAGCCTCTGATAGGGGGCTCAGCTCCTAGCCCCCCTTGGCGCCGCCACTGGTCATGGGCAAAATTTAGGCGGATGAAAAAGTGTGAACTCGGACGCTGCGTGAACAGAGACTGGGGCATCGCGTGATCATAGCAAAATACCCAGTGAAAGTGGAGCCTCAGCACAACAAAGACTATCTGCAAACGTGTTTATGTAACGGAGGTCAGGTTTCGGATTTGAGGCAGGAGGCGTCTAACCGAATAAAGCGCTATGTTCGCGAAATTCGCTTGGTATTCGAAAGGGTCAAGGTACATCATGGTTTCGGCATCAGATATGCAGACGTGTGTGACGGCTGCAAGAAAAGACTGCATTTAATCCGATTCAGTAGGCTAAATGTCAAACTCATTGTTGAACTCTCTTACCAAGACGCATTGAAGACCAGGTATAGCCTACTCCAACATCGGTTTCATTTTCCACCAGAACGGTTAGCGTGCTTGCTCGCATGGCAAGGTTGATCATGATGACGCTCTCTTATTGCCATCAAATGCAATAAATTTATTGGCAAAGATTACTAACAAACTCGCTAGACCCTAGCCCTCTTGCTTATCACGTCTGGGGAGCTATGCTGGAACGTTGCAAGACATTTCATCCCAATTTGGAGAACATTGTCTAGATGAAGGAAGTCTTGCTGCTGATGTGGGATCAGTTGCCGCAGGACTCGATGAACAACGCCATACTAAGCTTCACAAAAAGAATTCGAGCTCGTGTTAAAGCAGTGAGTGGACACTCCCATCATTCTTTACCATAAACTGGAAAATGGATCTCTGAGTCTGAGGTCGTAGTGAAATGTTATATTATATGACATGGAAATATACAAGTGACGTTCATTTTCCGCGGAAATTTGGAAAAACGGAACTATGGCTAAACGTCTCAGTTCCTGCACTTCGTAATTGGCCTGCGTGGCAATCAGGTGTTGCAGCAATGACCCAGTTTTAATGTTGACAATGAACATGGACCTAATAGAAAGCCATCTGTCAATTATGAAAACAAAACTGGGGTAGGGCTTCGATTTGGAAATCTTTTAGATCTATGTCAATTACGCCTATAATTGACGCCTATCTACATGTTTCGGCCATTCAATACAAAATGCACAACATTTCTAATTTCTATATTGAATCAGCACGGACCAGCGTGAGAATTGTGAAGAAATAACTGAGGATGTTGGAATTCAACTTGCAATTGTGGTGTGAAAAACAGACTTTTCTATGGGGCTTAAAGAAAGACTAGGGGGTTGGAACCCCAACTCTCGGCAATTCTCACCAGGACACCGACCATTAAAAATCATATTTACTCATGAACATGAAATGATACCGGGTATACTAATATAATAATACGACTACACGAGTTCGCATCCCAATCCGATTGTCATGTGTTATAGATAACAAAGGCTAGGTCTATAGGCTACTTGATATTTTTGCCTATTTTCTTCAACTATTTTAGAGCAGACTGTGCCGTGATTGGCAATTGTAAGTAGAACACTGCAGTATAGTCAATCAGACGTACTGCATAGGTGTAATATACTAGGCACAAATGACTTTAATAATTAGTTTTATTTTAAGTCTAATTGCACACAACGGAAACAGGAAGACGACTGTCCCAGAATTCAACAAGGTGTCCAAGGTATACAGTTGATAGGTGCGGTGGAGTAACATATACTACATCCCTCCCTCCTAAGATAATGTCGCCTCTGAAACTCTTAAACTATAATCTGAAACTATTTCTGTTTAAAGATAATGTTCCATCTCCTCAGCTTTAACAGAAATTAGCATTCTGTAAAATGCTCTTTAAACAGAAATTAGCATTCTGTAAAATGCTATTTAAACAGAAATTAGCATTCTGTAAAATGCTCTTTAAACAGAAATTAGCATTCTGTAAAATGCTATTTAAACTGCTGTAAATAATATTCCTTCTAAACTGTCTGAGCCACAGTAACATCCTGTACAGTGTACAAAGTCCTTCAAATATTCTGGTTTCTTTAATAAACGTTTTGGTCGAGTTGCAACCAATGTCTCATCCGGTTGTGTGATTTCCGGCCTTCTCTCCTCCCTTTGTAGATGCTCGGCCTCAAGTGACGTGCCCCCAACTGATGGCACAACCTCAGATTGAACCGGTGACATAGTCTGTTTCAGTGTTTCAGCATAAGCGGTTTTGTTGTGTGACTCCTTGGTATTCTTGAGACCATGCTCTGATACTTGTTCCTCCACAGTAACCCTCTGCTCGCTTGTTCTTGTCTGAATATCCTCTGATACTGCATTTCCAACAGTGATATTGTCTTCATCCGCTCCATATCGGTGACGCAAGTGGTCCTGATGTCGTTTGGCCTGGCTGCCATCCTGCCATTTGATATCCCACGACACGGGCCCAGTCGGCCGGATAAGTGTGGCCTTCCTCCAGCTAGAGCCGTGGCCAAATGAATTTGCCCACACGGTATCTCCCGCCTTGAAATTACGAGCTTGTGCATGTTGATCATGTCTTTGTTTTGCATCAAATTGTTTTTCACTTACTCGTGTGTGTACCTGTGGAAACAGAAGGTCCAACCGTGAGTTCCCATGAGTAATTCTGCTGGAGAAATTCCTGTAGTGGTGTGGGGTGTTTTGCGATAATGAAATAAAAATTTGGCTACTCTTGCTTCCACGGTGCCTTCAGTAATTTTTTTCATGCCATTTTTGAAAATTTGAACGGCATTCTCAGCCTGCCCATTTGAAGCCGGATGATATGGAGCCACTCGAATGTGTTTAATGCCATTACTCTCCATAAAATCTCGAAACTCCCCACTACTGAAGCAAGGTCCATTATCTGTGACACATTGTTCTGGAAGTCCATGTGTTGCAAAGATTTTCATCATGGTTTCAATTGTCATTTTAGCCGTGGAGCCATTTAAAGGACAAACTTCCAACCATTTTGAATATGCATCACTGACCACCAAAAACATTCTGTTTAAGAATGGTCCAGCATAATCCACATGAATCCGAGACCATGGTCGTCGTGGATGCTCCCATTGATGTAGTGGTGCCTCTGGAGGAGTATTCCGTTGACGTTGACACACCTCACAACTACGCACTATAGATTCGATATCAGCGTCCAAACCCGGCCACCAGACATAGCTTCGTGCCAGAGCCTTCATTCGACAGATGCCCGGATGTGTTTCATGTAATTCATTCAGCACCTTCCGGTGACCTTCTTTGGGCACCACCACTCGATGTCCCCACAGCAAACAACCTTCTTGAACCCATAACTCTAACTTCCGTTTAATATATGGATCAATTGCTGATGTTCCTTGTCCATCTTGGGGCCACTCTCCATACTGTACGCTCTTTAACACTTGCATCAACACCGGATCCTTGGATGTCCATCGTTGTATCTCTGATGCTCTAACGGGAGGCAAATCCAGATGAAATACTGGAATTTCTTGTTCATCTGCTGGCTCACTCCTGGTTGACTTAGAAAGAGGCAAACGGCTCAATCCATCTGCATGAGCTAGATCAATTCCAGGTCTGTACTCCAGCTTATATTCATATGCTGCAAGTATGATAGCCCACCGCTGAATACGAGAAGCTGCCATCTGAGGTATTCCTTTGTCTTCTCCCAGTAATCCTAATAAGGGTTTATGATCGGTCTGAATTGTAAATTTGGATCCCCAGAGATACTGATGAAATTTTCGCACTCCAAATATAATAGCCAAACTCTCTTTCTCCAGTTGTGAGTAATTTCTTTCAGCTCCTGATAATGTCCGCGATGCATATGCAATAGGGCGTTCTGTTCCATCCCCTTCTCGATGAGAAATCACTGCACCGATTCCATATGGTGAAGCATCACAGGCCAAAACAGTATCTTTGTTATCATCGTAGTGTACCAAAAGGTCAGTCGATGTTAACAACTTTTTGGAGTGTTGAAAAGCATTTTCCTGTGCCGCTTCCCATGTCCAAGCCATTCCTTTTTTCAATAAATCATGTAGTGGGGCTAGACTGGTCGACAGACACGGCAAATAACGATGGTAATAATTCAACATTCCCAGATAACTTTTCAGTTCCGTGACTGACAATGGCGATCTGGCATTTAGTATAGCCTCCACATTGCTTTGTAATGGTCTGGTGCCCTCGCTGCTCACTACATTGCCACAGTAGACCACCTCTGGTTGAAAAAATGAACATTTCTTCTTGTTCAATCGCAATCCCGCATTCTTCAAACGTTCCAACACTTCTGTCAGATTTTTCAGATGATCTCCCTCAGTACATCCTGATATAAGAATGTCATCCAGACGAACGACGACTTTTGGAATGCCTCGAAGAAGACTTTCCAACATCCTTTGAAAAATTCCTGGGGCAGACGACACTCCATATGGAAGTCTATTGTAACGATATAGACCTCTGTGCGTATTGATTGTAACATACTCTCTGCTTCTCTCGTCTAGTAGCAATTGCTGGTATGCTTGGCTCATATCCAGTTTTGTGAAGCTCACTCCGCCTCCCATGACTGCCAGTAGATCCTCTGTTTTAGGAATCGGATAATTATCCAACTTAGAAACTTTGTGAACAGTCATCTTGTAATCTCCACAAATTCGAAGCGATCCATCCGGTTTGACAATAGGCACGATTGGAGCAGCCCATTCAGAAAACATTGCTTGAGTCACTGTTCCTTCTTTCTCCAACCTCTCCAATTCTTTATCAATCTTTTCTTTCATTGCGTATGGCACTGGTCTTGGTTTACAAAAAACCGGAGTTGCCTCTGGATCAATGTAGATTTTGGCCTTGAACCCTTTCATCGTACCTAGTTCCTCTTTAAATACATCCGCAAATTGTTGCAGTAACTCTGTTAACGGCTCTGGTACACCGGTCTTTTCTAACCGGAGTATCTGCCCCCAGTTTAAACGAATTTCCTTCAACCACGTACGTCCCATTAAGTCTGGTCCTTTCCCAGGAACCACAAGTGCCACTAAGTCAGCTTTTTGTTTATCATACTGTACTTTAAGTGCAACTTCACCCAGAACTGACAGCTGTTCTCCAGTGTATGTACGCAACCTTGACTTGGTTTTCATTAATTTCAAACGGTGTCTGCCTTTGTTGATCTGGTTGAAGGTTTTTTCACTCAACACTGTGACTGCGGCCCCCGTGTCCACCTCCATTGAAACCTGCTTGTTGTTCAGCCATACATTTACGCATACTGGCTGAACCCGATTTGTTCTTACTGTTTGAACCGTATAAACATCTGCTTCCCCCTCATCAGAATTTTCCTCCTCTTCCAACTGATGGGTTTTTTGGTGTCTAATGGGCATGGACTTTTGGTTCTTGGTGAAGCATTTGACCGCTGTATGACCCTTTTTCCTGCATGCATAACATTCGGTCTGTCTGAATGGACACAAGCTAGGTACATGTCTTCCCCCACACCGAGAACAGTCATATGTCAAATTTGGCATACTTGTTTTGTTTAACGGCTGTCCAATTGCAGTGTGATTTTTCCTGTCCTTCACTGGTCTCTGTGTCAGAGGTTGAAGACGATTAATTGGGTCAGTTTTGGGTTGCAAAAACCCCACAGTCGCCTTTGTTTCATCCGTCTGTAATACCACCACATTTTTTGTAGCAAGTTCCAATGACTGTGACACTTCAAAAGCTCGCTTGAATGTTAATTCCGATTCTGCCAATAATCGCTTTTGGGTCGCTTCGTCTCGCACTCCACAGACTAACCGATCCCGTAACATTTCGTCCAATGTAGTTCCATATTCACAAAATTCCGACAATCTTCTCAATTCTGCCACATAAGCCGATATGCTCTCGTGCGGTTGTCTGTTCCTTGAATTAAATTTAAACCTCTGTACAATAACCGACGGTTTTGGCATCAAATGTTGTTGTACACACTGTTTAAGTTCTTCAAAAGTCTTTTCCGTGGGTTTCGCTGGCGCCATCAAATTTCGGATCAATTTATAAGTCTTACCGCCACAAACACTGAGAAGCACAGCCCGTTGCTTATCCGCGTCAACGAGATCATTGGCACAGAAATACTGTTCCATGCGTTCAATATATTCATTCCAGTCGTCCGTTTCTTCATCAAAACTTTCTATTTTACCGTAAGTATAAGACATCTTCGTCGCCAATGTAATATACTAGGCACAAATGACTTTAATAATTAGTTTTATTTTAAGTCTAATTGCACACAACGGAAACAGGAAGACGACTGTCCCAGAATTCAACAAGGTGTCCAAGGTATACAGTTGATAGGTGCGGTGGAGTAACATATACTACAATAGGAACAGTCAATTTTGTGTGTTTATACAATTATTTGTAAACGCTGACAATAAAGTCTAAAGTTTAGGCCTACTCCGGTCTTTGGAATATTGACAACTCGTCTGCTGTAAACAATCGCATGTGGTGGTGGTTTACACCAACATTAGGTCTATTTTGTGGCGGATTTCGCTTCCGTGAAACCGAAATCTCTTCTGCTAATATGACCTAATGGCACCGTATAATTTCGGCGATTTTTCACAAAATAATCAGTACTCTATCTTGTAGGCTATTAATTCCGGGGCCAAAAATTATTATCAACTGTTCCAAAAAACTGTTAGGCCTATCATCGCAACTTTTCAGCGCATCAAATTCAACTGACACTCTCCGAATAATAATCTGCTATATTTTGATTAAAGACAAACCCTTGTAGTTTTTTTTATACATTTGAGAAATCATAAATAATTAAGAATTTAATAATTATGATGATGTTATTAACCTTCGATTGTGTCGGCGGTAAAACCCGCTGTATAGTGTATAGGCCTAATTACAGTGATGGCGTGAATCTGAAATATAACGTAGCCTATAGGCTAAGTTCTTAATGCTAAACACTACTAAAGACATGCATCGGTAAAAAATGTACTCTGAAATTCGAGATTGCAAGTTTTAATGTAAATAACCGATAGTGATTCTAAGGAAAATGCACAGTGAACTTTTCTATTGCTGCACAGTAGCCAGCTTAATTTGTACTGCCATAGTGTAGTGTCACAATGGGTTGTTTTCCTGCATATTAAACAAAGTAGCAGGGCGTCTCAATGCAATGGAATTACGTCCATATAATTTTTCTGTTGACTAATGGAAACAGACTTAACTTGCTACATGAAAGTTTGAATAACAGAATTGAGAAATACTGAAAACAAGATTAGCACTGAAGTTTAACTGACAACTTGTTTTGAAAAATTGGTCACATAGTGGAGTAAACATGAACATTATGAATGCACGCTAGGGTGCCACTCAAAACTAAATTTTTAATTTTTACCTTCCCACCCTCCAAATATATTTCCATTGTTGAAATAATAAGGTTCACAAAATTAGGAAGCATTCTAAAAATATTTACTGGTAGCTCCACGTGGTTAAAGTTTTTAGCATTGAACAATGTTAATTTTCATGCTGTTTCAATGGCTAAGATACATTACTATGAAGGGTATTCACTATTGCTAAGTTAGTGATGAGCAATTGAGCACAGCACTACTGGTGAGAAACAGTAGACTCCTTAGTAACTAGAAATGTCGTGCAGTGCCTCTCAGCAACTTATTGCAGAAAATGATTCGGTTTTTCATAGTGACCAAGGACACCATTGAATGAATCAGCGGCATTGTTGACCACCATCAGACTCTCTGCTCATAATTGGAGACCTAGCATACTCAGAAATGCTCTCTCAAGTGCTAGGGTGAAGGTCTTAAGGACAAGAAGTCATGTGATATTCCAATTGCCACAAGAAGCTGCTAAGTATGTTGTGACAACCATCGCTGCATTGGTATAGTAACAGTGCCATGCAGCACAACATGTCATGGAGTTCGTCCATGAGTTTCTTTACTTAGGGCTGTGACAATTGCTTCCTTCCAGAGGAACCATTGTATCAAAGAAAGTAAGACCATTTAAGATTTCACCCAGATGCTACAAATGACTACAGAGGGACTTGATTGCTGAATCGGCAACAGTTTGGTTGTTTGTCTGGATGCATCAAACTCATGCGGAAGATTCAAGTCGTTGCGAGGATCATGCATGTGCGTACAGACACTTAATGTACAACTTCACAACTGCTTTGAACTCTTGGAGAGCTGACAACTCACGTTTGGTGACGTTTATTGAGAGTGAAATAAGTAGCTTTTAAAACTGTATGTGACCTTGCCATCCATTTATAGGCTAACTAGCTCTATGGGATGCATGGGCTCCAGAGGCATGGATACGCACATATTCCCCACTTTCAACTCCTTCTAAAATTATCAGTGCCAGGTGAAAGAGCTCATAGTGGTCCTAACAGTCTTGGCTGAAAATCATTGAGCTGGATGAGCTCAATAAACTCACTTTGCATCAGATTCAAACCAGTGCAGTTGTTATCACCTTTATACCGTTTTCATACCGGATCTGCTTCAAATATGTATACGTGAGTATCTAAATCTGTTAAATTTTATCTTGATGTTATACCACTGGAGTTCCCATCTGGTGTTGAACGCTTTGGCATCGACTAATTTCATGATTTTGGTCTACAAACCAAGCTCATACGCTTTTGTACAGACAAAACACAGGCACCAGCATGAAGGCATGTAGTGCTAGTTGTATGAAATGACATAGACAGTACTGAGTCTTTATTTAGCCTCATTGGTTTATCCATGTTATTATAACAACAACCAAGATTTGGGAAAGATTAAAAATTACAAGAAACATTACTATTCTTAGTCAGTATGAACAATGAGTCACAGCACAGTCTGTTCTCTGTAGATATAAGTTATTTCCATACGCGATTTCAAAGAAATGATATGATACGCTACTATAAACTACTAACGCACGGAGCTACCTCTAAATATTCATCAATCTGAATAGAATTTGTAACACATGAGTTTTGTGTCATAGAAAACATTTTGAGGGGGTGGGCAACTGGATTCGTCAAAATTATTTTTTGGCCATGCATTTCGTTGGCACCCTAATGCACGCGTTATGTAGGCCTATCTGTATAATATAGGCCTAAAATATATAATATTAAACTGGCATAGAATTGACCAGAAAGATATCCGGAAATGCTCGTCAGGAATTCTCAGATCAGGAGCGAAGAATTATAGCGTCAACATTAGTGTGGTCCACAGATACATGGTAAAAAATAAAGTTCAAGCTAAAAACCAGGGCGCCCTCTCAGTTTGTTAGACTTATCAATAGTATTATTGAGACAAAATTTCAGCTTCCTATTCCAACTGGAAGGCGGTGCTCAACGACTGTGTTACTTTGCATGGGCCAATGAAAAGACGTTAATTGTAGAAATAAATGTGTTGAGCATAATTATATTCCAATACAATTGTGCTTTATTTCAAGATAGATGGTGGACATTACTGTAACATGACAATATGTGTGACACTTATACAATTGGTGAGCTTGAAATATAAAATTTCAGTAGGTCTTAAATATGGAAAATGTCAAAAAATGTCAAAAACATTGTTAAATCCACGAATGTCTATTGTTCTCATTTTATGACTCCAAACACACGATAACGTCTACACTGTAGAAGACTTTTCAAGCACAGTGTCAACAGCATATTTCTTTGTTGATTGAGTGGGGGCAGCTTTTCTATTTGCCTCAACCACTTGGAGAAAATACTGCTTTCTTCTTCATCAGTGATGAGTCAATTTAATTCCTTGAACAACTTCACACTTCTCTCAGCCATGTCGTTTGCCACTCTCAATAATAGCTGACTTCAGCCTCTGCCCTGCTGATAATCATCATCGTCAGGCTATTGCACTGGTGTAAGTATAAAAAGGAATCACCAAATTTCAGGCGAGGCAGTAGTGTCAGTGTTCACTGGGTTGCAAACTCGCCCAGGCAATCCCCCTCCTTCTGTATCGCAGCACTACCGTCAACATCCTTTCACTAGGATTTGCAGTCATTCCGTAAAAAATCTTCACCTTATCTGTACCATATCAGGCAGATGGCAGCATAACAGTGTAAGACATTCAGCCTCATCTGAAAGGCACTAAGTATTGATAATTTTCTAGAACATTCATGGCAGCAACGCTGATCTCCTACAAATAATAGTCACCCGAACCAAAAGTCCAAGATCAACCAAAATTGACAGATCTTGTCCTAGAGTTTCAGCAGCAGGAGGATGCCTTTGAGTGAAGGAGGGCACCCATTCACACAAAAGGATGAATCTGAGTTTTTCTTTTCTCTTAGATTGAATACTTCACGTTGATTGCTAAATAGTACAATTATTTTTTATGGCATGCAGTAACCTGCCCATTCAACGTGCATGGTAAATTGGGCTCTCCAGTTTCTTATTGAGGGCTGACTTCCAAGGACAACCATTGACACCTCAATGACTTCTTGGTAGTCGTCTCTGAAATTGACTTTAATTTCAGCAGTCTACTTGATAAAACTGATAGCTCTCTCATGGGAGGCTTCAGTAGCGGATACGACTTCCAGTACTCGGATGTTGTCACGTGTCACACCATCCCACACAGCTTTAAATCTCTTTAAGATTGGATTCTATTTTGGATTAGATGGACAACAACACAAGATGAAGATTTTGGCTCAAATCAACTCCATCACAATGACGACAGCAGGCCAACCACAGGAACATTTTACATATCCTGTTTTCCCGAAAACGTGCACTCCACTAAAACGTCCGGGGTTGTGTCAAAGATCAAGTCTTAGCCATAATCAGCTAGTCTCAATAACTTCAGAAGATGATGAATGACCTTGGATAAATTATATCCTGTCATAGAGGGACATTTGGGCATACCAAAGAGTTTAGCGACACCATCACCTGAAACTAGCACTCACAGGCGGCCAACATTTCCAGTGTACTGCAAGTGGTTAATTTGGTACAAATTCAGATCTTACAGCTTCAGCATGCTCCATCTTGGCTTCTTAAGCACTCCATATGAATGGTTTTCCGTGAAAATGGCAGGACAAAAGGATCGCACACAAGCGCTGCAGTAATTGTGACCAACAATCTCAATGCTTCATGATCAGATCACCAGGAGTGTTATTGCTATCAAAATGCACTCGTCACTTGATGGCTAAACAGCTGTCAAGTAGCTACCACTGACTGTAATAAGTATGATAGTGCAACAGAATCTATTTCAAGCTCATCTACATGACAAGGGTTGAGGTTTTTTATCAAGCTAAAAGGCATCAAAATTTCTTGCTAATACAACTACATGGTAATATTTTGATGTCGTTGAGCACCGCCTTCCAGTTGGACTGGGAAGCTGAAATTTGGTCTCAATAATACTATTGACAGGTCTAACAAAATGAGAGGGCGCCTTGGCATCTAGCTTGAATTTTATTTTTTTGGACCACCCTAGTCAACATCAGACACTTATGAAGTCAACGATGACGATGTTTGACAGAGATGTCTCTGGCGACTATTTCTTCATCGCATCTGGCAAAGGTCGACCTGATTCGAACCTTCTGTAGATCCAATCTCCCAGCCATTCAGGAAGCGCCTGGACTGGAACAAACAAGTACTTGGCATCTTTCCCCACGAGATAACGTGCCCGAGGAAATCTCCCGAGAAGAGCATGTTCGTAGGCGTCGACTACGTCTGTCAAGCTGTCCGATGCTAGCTGAAGCAACGCTTTGACATCGTTTTCCATGACTGAAGTAGGAAGAAGAAGCAGAATTTATTATAATCGTCAATCCTAATCATTTTTAAAAAAACATTTACATAATTTGCATCGTCTCCATCGCCGTCGTCATTGTTGCTACAGTCATCATCACCATCACAGTCGTCATCCTCCTAGTTAGTGGTTAATCATCCGAATCGTCGTTGTCGTTGTCGTCGTCGTAGTCTTCATCGTCCCAATATCCTAAGTGTGACTATAATACGCCATTTACATATAGCGTAGGCCGACCAGATATTGGAAACTAAAAACCGGGACACTTCAATCACAAAATAAATTTGTGATGTCGTCAATAATTAATATAATAGTCTATAACTTGCACAAATATCTATTTTATGCTTATTTTAATGGTTAATGGTATAATTATAGCGTCGCGAAGAACAAGCGAATCAGTCTTTCTGCGCTATAGCCTCGGCCACAGGCTACATTCTGTTAAATCTAACAATAACAGGACAGCTTGTTTATCATTATCTATCAACTATCATCTGCATCATCATCATCATAATCGAATATCTTATATAGCCTATGGTTATTGAATTCATTAGTCCTATGGGCTAAACACACAAAATAAAGTTTATTATTTTATGAACCATGTTCTTTGACGCATAATGCCTTCTTTCACTTTTGTAAAATTTACAGAATGTGCCTGCATGTCACATGGAAAATATTTAGATCGTCAGGAAGACTTCTTACCGTATTTGACGTACTGCTCGCCGTATTCAGCTTTTATATCTGGCGCAGCTGCTGTCCAAGATTGCAGGACAGATGATAAATTTCTCTGCTCATTGGTCATTGGAGTTTTGTGATATCCAGGTTCGATCAAAATTGCCTTGCAGTCGAAATAATAAGCTGTACGCCTGCAACAATAGGGCAGAGCTGCTGAGAATTCCTGAGCTAGCCTACATATAATAGCCTATAGGTCTATAGGCTATACAACTGCTTGCTACATTATGTAAGTTTTCCAGGCAATGCATACAAGTTTTCGACAGAAAATGTACGTGACATTGTGCAAGCATTTTAAGGCTGAAAAAATTGAGTGCTTCAAACAGATATCGTTTATAGGCCTCTGACTGAAGAAGCTTAGAAAATACTTTACGAATAAAAATGAACAATAGGTTGTTCATGAAGTCTAGCAATAACTCCATATGTTTGCTATCAACCACGCTTTGGGTAACAAGTTGTAGGCATAATAATTCTAACAAATCTGCATTTATTACATGTATCAATAGCGGAATACAATTCATTTTACTTTTTCTTTTCTACAACGGTTTTAGCGTAAACCTTTTACGTGTGTTTTATACGTGCATGAAAGAACAATAACTGCTACAAGACAAAAATAAATATAGACCTTCGTAGAAATTTAGATATAGACCAACGTATCTATCTCGTTGTGACAAAAACGTTGCGGTGTATGATAGCGATTGGTTGACCAATGACCAGTCGCTCTTGTTGAACACTAAGTTTGCAATCTGTTACAATAATTATTACGATGGCTTCCATGAGTGAGTCCTTAACAACCAATAATAACCAGGGCTGTACGCTTGGGTCATACGCGGGTATACAGCGTATACTCACCTCCGGGGGAAAATGACAGCGAGTACCCACCTCTGAAAACGAGGATATTCGCGGTTATACAGCGTATAGTCTACTCACCTCACAAAGACCAAGTGGGTATACGTAGAGGGAAAAACACGATTTGCGAGGAAGAAATCATGAAATTCTATGGATGCATGGATTTACGCCTTGAAAAGGGGATTTCTGGCGAAAAATCATCGGAAAACCATATGATGACTTTAAAAAGGTCGTCAAAAATTTTGGTAACTAAAAAAAGGTCGTCAAAAATTTTGGTGACTAAAAAAGGTCGTCAAAAGTTTTGGTGACTAAAAAAAGGTCGTCGGAAATTTTTTGCAGGAAAATTCGATTTTTTCAGCAGCAGCGAGTACTCCCCTCAAAATTCAGAATAGACTCCACACCCCTGATAATAACTTAACACCTGTGTCACCGAGTAGGAACAATACAGAAAACGGAAAAATAATAGGCCTAATATTAGAAATAATTTAAGTGAGTATAATGCTTCAATGAAAGAAATGGACTTCTTACCGGATTCCATCCGTGAATGCCTCCACACCGTATTTTGATACAGTATACGCAAGACCTAGCGCGGAAGCCGTGCGACCCAATACACTCGTTGTGTTGACAACTCGTCCCTTCTCTTTCTTCACCAACGGAAGAAACGTCAGCGTGACGTCAATTACGCCCCACAGATTGACGTCACATTGATTCTTATAGTCCTCAACGGTGAACCAGTCTGGAGAACCGACGCGTGTACTTATACCGGCGTTGTTCAGGATTCCCCAAAGACCTAAGCAGTTACGTTTGGAAAGTCAATTTTCCTCTGCTGAGCTATTTGCTTAATTCAAAACTGCAGGCTATAATTTATGCCTAATATACGGAACCTGTTAGACAAGTTGAAATGGTGATGATTCTGCGAGAAGAATAAGCTTTTGATATCGCTCATTTCAACTCACCTATAGGTCTACCATGATCATTCCAACAGCTGCAGTTAGCCAGCACGTGTATGCAGTATGCGAGCATACTTGAGTAGATGTTTCCTTGTTTATAAGTACCGGTAGCACTAGCTGTGTTGGCTGTTTCCACGCAAACTTATGTGTTGCTACATGCATGTATACTATAGGCTACCAAGCATGTAAAAAGGTACATGTATAATTGTATATCGTGCACATAATTATTACACGTGTGCACTAATCTAGCTGCTGCATAATCTGCAAGACAACTCGTACGTCAAGGCTACTTATCATGAAGGCCATAGACGATCTGTGCGCTCTATCTGCATATGTGCGTGTATGCAGGCATGCTGAATAATTGTTTCTTATAATTTTACGGCAATTTCTATAGCATCGTCAGTAGCAAGCTACCTCTAGGATGCCTTATGCGTCTCTGTCCATGGGTCTATAATTATGCATGACTGCGTGTAATAGGCTTCTAGTAGCCTATGGCGTGTATACATGCGAAAAATTAAGATTTCTGTTTTAATTAAACCCTTTACAATCAAAAGAAACTTTTAGTGATGATACAACATCAATTGAATCCAAAACAAAGTAGAATTATAAATCAATTAAATAATAAAGATCACCTCTTCCCTGTGGAAGTTTTGCCTCGACGTATTCAAGTGCCTTGCGAACACTTTCTTTCCTGGAGACATCCAGAGAGATGGCATGCAAACGTTCAGAGCAAACCTTCTTCAGATCCGTTTCTCCCTTCTCCGTAAAACATCCGGCGAACACGTGACATCCCAGCTGATCAAGTCTCTTGGCTATCAAGTTTCCAAATCCAGTGTCACAACCGGTGACGAGGATGTAGCGATTCTTGTAGTTGCCAATTCGAGGAATCCGAATGAGGCGATCCAAGATTTTATACAGAATTACAAATGCAACGAAGTATAAAGCAAGTGAATACAACATTTTGATGAGAAAATATAATGACCGATTTTGAATCACAATCAAATACTTCGCGAGATTCCGAACTGCTTAAATATATCCTACTGCAATATCAAATCTCTATACTACTCGCGCACACTCTAAACGACCAATATCTCTATCTCTATGGAAATGAAGAGATTACGGTACACCAATTCCGCCCCTATAATACTTTCAAATTCTCGGTGTCAATTCATCTACGGACTGCGACTTAATGACCCAGTTTCGGATTCTAATAATACGATTGACTTGCAGCCTCTTTACCGTACAGTAGGACTTAGAGCTGACAAGTACCAACACTCCGACAGTTCAAGGAGCTTTCAGAAACCACAAAACAAAGTACACAATTGATGAATATTCGGCCGATCGCATATACCGCAGTGTAGTCTATTGGAATACTAACGATAGATCTATCTGACCTCGTTTGTTGATAGTCGCTCTTTCAACTTAGCTGAGAGACTTGATAAGACAGCAGGCATGGTAGCCCGCGAACTTTACCCGTCTGCTGTGCTTTTAGACCGTATTTGCATATGCACAATTGCACATGTAGGGCTATTATTGCATGGTCTACGAAAAAACTACAATGTATATGTTTGAAACATTCAAGATGTCGGCAATGAATCAATGGACCCGAGAAAGAGCATCCGGAGGGATAAACCATTCCCCTGTACACTGTGTACAGGGTGGCTAAAAACGTAACACCAGAAAAATGCCATTTCCCCCCCAACCAATCGAGACTGTTCTGTGAAAATACCAGGATTTATAGAGGAAAGATTGTGCAACAATTCCTGAAAATCTCAAGAATGAAGTTGCACTACTTCAAAAGTAACGACTCTCTAAAAACATTTTTCAATTTTTTTTTCAATTTTCCGCATGATGACGTTCCAATAATGTGATTTCTTCAAGACGTTTTTGCAAATTGCAACACAAAATGATGATGATATCATACGACCTCACAAAGAGCTTAAATAAGCTGTCTATGACGCAAGCTGTTACCATTTGGTGATATTTTATATGTTGAAGTCTCAATTTGTGAATCCGTTAAGCCTACTGAACGTCATGGGCAGTGGCGACGCCAGGATTTCAGGTTGGGGGGAGGCCTCCCGGAGGAAATTTTACGTTTTCATTTTTCATCCGCCAAAATTTCTGACCTTTTTTTAGTCATCCGGTCGAAAATGTCAGTGTTGCATGTAACAAAAACTCAGATAGCCTTTTTTAGGGGGGCTTAGTCTCTGATAGGGGGCTTAGCCCCCCCCCTAGCCCCCCTTGGCGCCGCCACTGGTCATGGGCAAAGTTTAGGCGGATGAAAAAGTGTGAAATCGGACGCTGCGTGAACAGAGACTGGGGCATCGCGTGATCGTAGCAAAATACACAGTGAAAGTGGAGCCTCAGCACAACAAAGACTATCTGCAAACGTGTTTATGTAACGGAGGTCAGGTTTCGGAATTGAGGCAGGAAGTGTCTAACCGATAAAAAGCGCTATGTTCACGAAATTCGCTTGGTATTCGAAAGGGTAAAGGTAGGCTACATCATGGTTTCGGCATCAGATATGCAGACGTGTGTGACGGCTGCAAGAAAAGACTGCATTTAATCCGATTCAGTAGGCTAAATGTCAAACTCATTGTTGAACTCTCTTACCAAGACGCATTGAAGACCAGGTATACTCCAACATCGGTTTCATTTTCCAGCAGGACGGTTAGCGTGCTTGCTCGCATGGCAAGGTTGATTATGATGACGCTCTCTTATTGCCATCAAATGCAGTAAATTTATTGGCAAAGATTACTAACAAACTCGCTAGACCCTAGCCCTCTTGCTTATCACGTCTGGGGAGCTATGCTGGAACGTTGCAAGACATTTCATCTTAATTTGGAGAACATTGGCTAGCTGAAGGAAGTCTTGCTGCTGATGTGGGATCAGTTGCCGCAGGACTCGATGAACAACGCCATACTATAAGCTTCACAAAAAGAACTCGAGCTCGTGTTAAAGCAGTGAGTGGACACTCCCATCATTCATCAACTCCCATCAACTAATCTGTCTCTCAGCCAAGGCAGACCACCGTCGTCCTGGAAACGAGCTATTGTTACCCCAATTCCTAAGGTAACACCTATTGCTGGTCTCACGGATTTAAGACCCATTTCAGTCACTCCGATTCTCTCTAGAATAGTTGAAAAAATTGTTGTCCAACGCTTCTTGCTTCCTGCTATTCCTGAGCATTTGTTTTCTGATCAGTTCGCTTTTCGTCCGACGGGAAGCACTACGTGTGCTCTTGTCTATCTCCTACACAAAATAACCAATCTTCTTGAACACAACACCTACGTTCGCTGTCTTCTTATTGATTTTTCGAAAGCGTTCGACTCCATCAACCACCTTATTCTCCTCCAGAAACTGAAAGATCTCAATATTCCTCCTAACATCTATAACTGGATAGCTAACTTCTTAAGCGGTCGAACACAGTCAGTGAAATTAGACGGCAAGCTATCCAACTGGCTACCGATAACTCAAAGTATCGTACAAGGGTCCGGGCTCGGACCAGTTCTGTTTATCATATTCATAGCAGCTCTCTGCACCTTATGTGATGACAACCAATTGTGTAAATACGCTGATGACCTGAGTGTATTAAATCCAGAAACTGCCACCATTGGACTCCGTGAAGAATTTGATAATATTAAGCAGTGGGCCATCATAAACAAACTAAACATAAACGTCTCGAAAACCAAGGAGATCATTTTCAGGCGTCCTGGTATCGAACGCTCCTTAGACCACTGTCTGCCTCTACCCGGTATTGAACAGCTGAGCAGTGTCAAGTTGTTAGGAATCATCTTACAAGCTAACCTCTCTACTCAAGTCATGTTAACTACATTCTTAGTATAATAAACCAGCGATACTTTCTACTGAACCAGCTGAGACATCAGGGCCTACATATCTCGAAGCTGGACGTAATATTTCAAGCTATCGTTGTCTCTAGAGTCATGTATGCACTACCTTCATTTGCTGGATTTCTTACGGCACATGATATTGCGCGCGTCAACGCTGCCCTAAAAAGGCTCGTCGATGGCAAATCTCTGAGAAGATTCATACAGTGGAAGAGCTGATTGCTCGAGCAGACAAGAAGCTCTTCAAGAGAGCTCAATTCTTTGGCCATTGCATTCACCAGCTCCTGCCACCTCTTCGGGAGGACAAGTATCAACTTCGCAAGAGAGGACATCCTTTCCTGTTGCCTCTCGTTAAAACAAATTTGTTTAAAAACAGTTTTATTAACAGATGCATTTATAATTATATTTAGATACAAGCTAACATGATTTTAATTGCTGTTCTCTATCATAGTTAGATACATGTATGTATTCGTTTTTGTTGTACAATGTAATGCATGTGCGCTTGACATATGCAAATAAAGGCTACTTACTTACTTACTTATTCTTTACGATAAACTGGAAAATGGATCTCTGAGTCTGAGGTCGTAGTGAAATGCTATATTATATGACATGGAAATATACAAGTGACGTTCATTTTCCGCGGAAATTTGGAAAAACGGAATTGAAAGTTTAAACAGCTGTAGGCTAACTTTTGCAAACATGAAAAGTTTTAAATGAAACTTTCAGAGATTGTTGTAAATTTATTTCCCTGCAAATTTGGACATTGTTGCATAAAATTTTCAATCGGTTGCGACGATGTTGCATTTTATCCGATGGTAGGCTACATTTTAAGCCACGCTATATGCTCCCAGCGTATAATTAATTAAAAATGCGTCTAATTGATGAATCTATGCTGCAATTAAAATTCAAAAGTGAGTCTAATTATTTTAAGTGTCCTAAGCATAATGTTAAGAGAAAGGGAACTCGAATTTAGTTAGTGACTCTAAGTGTTCTTAAGTGTTCTAAATGTAGCCTACTATAATTGCTCTAAAATCAAAGCAGACAAAGTTAGATAGTAGGGATAAACACAACGGTCGGTGGCAATGTTCAAAACAAAGCAAATCGAAATTAATGTGCAAAAATAGACACACGCGAAACAAGCGCGAATTGGCTATCTTCAACTTCTGTTCATCTAGGCGGATGCGATCATTAGGGGGATAGGCCTACTCAATTTCGTGACACCGGCCATTACGCGGAGTTTTGTATTATTGAACGAACTCACCATTGCTCTATTTGTAGTAGTCTCTTACAAACTCTCGCATTTTTGAAGAGTTGGTGTAATTTGGACCTAGTTCTTTTTCGCAGGATAGGCTACTAATTTGCTGAAATACACTTGATGTTTTATAGTCGTTGTAAGGTGGAATGTAATGATAGGGAACTATCCATAATGGGAGCCTATCAGCTATAGCTCTGCTGGCCCTGATTTTAACATGATGCTTCAGATCGAAATAAACCGGCGAAATTTATCGTTTGAAGCCTTGTAGACTATTTTATTCTCGTTCATTCTAACGCAATTAACTTCAAGCGAAAGGTGCAAAACAATTTATCGTGAATCCCTCCCGTGAGTAGCTAGGACCCTATTCAGCGTGAGTCATGGGCGGATTTTGATTTCCGTTCTTGAGGGGGGTTAAACAAATTGAAGCTGCGTGGCGGAGACTTGGTCCAGAATGACGTGAAAATGCACTATTTCCTCGGCCCAAAAGTTGATGACCTTTTATAGTCCTTCGGTCGAAATATCGTGAAAAGAACCATTTTCTCAGCAATTGAACTCAGTCTGGGCCTTCTTGGGAAGGCTAAACCCATGATATATCGTGAAAAGATACTATTTTCACGGCGAAAAATCTGAGTATCGGCCTTCTTGGGGGCTTAGCCCCCCTAGCCCCTGATAAACTCCGCCCATGACGTGAGTGCTTCATAATCAATCTACCTCACAACATAAAATCATTCCAAGATTTATGTTCCAATAACGCACCGGGTACCACATTACAGTATTGCTTAAACTGTGATCCCGATAAAATTATGTGGAATGGCTACAGTCTACCGGAATTACAATCTTCACCTCACTCAAAAATATTAAGTTGCATGTGAGGATGCATTATTTTGGTAAATGGAACTGTTAATGAGAACAGGAAGTGATGTTCATACATTAATATAAAAAGTTTAAAAGATGCAAACGAAATAAAATTGTACCGGTAACTGTGTAATCTTAGCTGTAAAGTTCAGGCAATGACAATATAATGAAACAATTTTAACATAAAGTGCTATAATATGATGCGTAAAGAGCACAGGTAGATTGACAGAGCGATACAACGTTTTTATGACTGCATTCTGATTGTATGTGTGCATGCATGAATGCATCAATTTATCAACATATATGGCATATGCACGACGTGAATACTGAATATATTAGGCTTTCGTCGCTTGACGATATTGATCCCTGTCATAATAAGCATAAAAGCACTGGGCGAACACTAGGCATAATCAGTAGCGGCGCCAGAGGGGGCTAGGTGGGTCTAAACCCCTAAAAAAGGCCATCCGGGGGCTAAGCACCCTAAAAAGGCCATCCTGTTTTTACACCTAAAAATGAAATATTTAAGCGATAAGCCCCTTAAAAATGAAATACATCAAAAAAGGTCGCCAAAAATTTTGGAGGATGAAAATGGAAAATTTCCTCTGCTGCAGAGGATTCAGCCCCCCCCCAAACTGATATCCTGACGCTGCCACAAAATAATATCTATTTTGAAAACAATCAGACATGCTAAGAAATCCATAAGAATTCTAAAATCAGAAAATATTGATCTCAACATCAGACATTTATTAGGTCAATGCTGACGCTGTTTCACAGAGATGTCTCTGGTGGCTATTTCTTAATAGGTCGGCTCTTCTCCAACATTCTGTAGATCCAATCTCCCAACCATTCAGGAAGCGCCTGGATTGGAATAAACAGGTAATTGGCATCTTTCCCCACGAGATAACGCGCACGAGGAAATCTTCCGAGAAGTGCATGTTCGTAGGCATCAACTACGTCTGTCAGACGATCCGACGCCACCTGAAGCAACGCGTTGACGTCTTTGTCTATAACTGAAATTGGCGGAAGCATAAGTCATGATGAAATCCACAATCAAAACATGCAAAAAGAACAATTACATATACTGAAATTATCTGGATAATGACAATCATCGTCATTAGCATAACAGTGTTCTTCATATAGTTATTAGTCTTCTTCGTCTAGTTATTAGTCTTCTTCACATAGTTATTAGTCTTCCTCATATGGTTATTAGTCTTCTTCATATAGCTATTAGTCTTCTTCATATAGTTATTAGTCTTCTTCATATAGTTATTAGTCTTCTTCATATAGTTATTAGTCTTCTTCATCTAGTTATTAGTCTTCTTCATATAGTTATTAGTCTTCTTCATATAGTTATTAGTGTTCTTCATATAGTTATTTGTCTTCTTCATATAGTTATTAGTCTTCTTCATATAGTTATTAGTCTTCTTCATCTAGTTATTAGTCTTCTTCATATAGTTATTAGTCTTCTTCACATAGTTATTAGTCTTCTTCATATAGTTATTAGTCTTCTTCATATAGTTATTAGTCTTCTTCATATAGTTATTAGTCTTCTTCATATAATTATTAGTCTTCTTCATATAGTTATTGGTCTTCTTCACATAGTTATTAGTCTTCTTCACATAGTTATTAGTCTTCTTCACATAGCTATTAGTCTTCTTCATCTAGTTATTAGTCTTCTTCATATAGTCTTATTTATCATCAGCATCGTCATCGTATTTTCATCATCGCTATAATTTGAGATTTGCAGCACACTATTTACATGGCAATACCAGGTGAAGAAACTAGTCTTTGATCTTTCCAAGTGATGTTTGATCTAATTGAGGACTGAACATTTAACTAAATTATTCATTATCAACATCACAAATAGATATTAGGCCTAGTTTGCCATCATAACAGTGATTGCCAATGTAGTAAATAGTAAATATCACTGAAATAATTCTCAATTTTTTATAATCATCATCTTCATTATCATCGGTGTCGCTGCTTGAATATTTTAAATCTGAAGGTTGGCAAGCATTTTTCAAATTTATATTACATTTGCTAATATTTACTAACTTTAATATGCTATGATCTATGTACTTTAACGTCTTATGATCTTCTTTGTAAGTTTGTAGTAAAGCTATTTTCTTAATATGATTTTGTTGCAAAAGATTTGAAGCGCCGTCAGAATGCCTACTTACCGGATTTGACATACTGTTCTCCGTATTCAGCTCTAATTTCGGGTGTAGTTTCTTTCCAGGCTTTAAGGATATTAGCTCTAATTCTTTCCTGATTGGAAATTTCAGTTTTGTGATACCCTGGTTCGATCAAAATTGCCTTGCAGTCGAAATAATGAATTGTGCGCCTACAGCAACAAACAGGTCTCTGTAGAGAGATTGCTGAGCAACGTAAATTATAATCCTTATAGGCCTACCATAACATTTTTGGTTTCGGTCGAGGTTCGGTCAAAACAGAATCAGGTCAACAGGACTCCGCAGCCCAAAGTTTAGAAAACCTGTTTTGGATAGATGATAAACTAGAAATTCTGACAGAAATAACTTAGCCAAAACCCATGCAATGAGTTAGAGGTACTAAATTGTCGATTTTCGGCATTATTAATGGCGCCTTTATTCGTTTTCCTCTTTCATTTTGCCACGATTTAAAGTTAAACCCTGTGTGTGTGTGTTTGCGTGTGTAGAAGAAAAACTATTAGGCTTCGGTCTATTAATCAGAAATAGACATTTGCAGACATAGCCTACCCTTACCCTTAAGATGTGAATGTAAGCCTAAGGAGATGTTGGCTACTCGCTCTTTTTGCAAAAACGGCGCAAATACCAGCGAAAGAAGTTCTCAGCTTTTGTAAGAAGTGGTTTCTCTAGACTCTAATCAAGCGAGTCCTTAACAACCATGTTTTACTTTACATACTCACAAAATACTGCAGTCAATATTATAACAAGCTGATAAATATGGTAAAATTTAAAAAATAGGGCCTATTTTAACTTCAGCAGAGACAATAGACATGACTTTAGTTTTAATTATTAGAGTTAAGTCATACCGGATTCCGTCCGTGAATGCCTCCACACCGTATTTCGCCACACAATACGCAAGACCTAGCGCGGAAACCGTTCGACCCAGGAAACTCGCTGTGTTGACGATTCGTCCCTTCTCTTTCTTCACCAACGGAAGAAACGTCAGCGTGACGTCAATTACGCCCCATAGATTGACGTCACATTGGTCTTTATAGTCGTCGACAGTGAACCAGTCTGGAGCACCGATACGCGTACTTAAACCGGCGTTATTCAGAACTCCCCAGAGTCCTAAACAGTAAAATAGCCAGTAAAATCAAGTTGTTAGTAGCAAAATAAGATGACGCATCGAACGAAGTCATTTATTTAAATCGATAATGTAGGTTGCAATGTACACGGTGTCCCAATTGAACTGATACCTTTTTGTTTTGGCGATATACTTGTCAATTCTATATGAAACTCTATAAAATTTCAGAAAATGTAAGATGGATAAATTATCAATGTTTAATGAAAAATTTATCCAATTATACGAACAGAGTCCGAAGTTATGCACATTCAAATCTGGGCAAAGAAAATTTTGAGTTTCCAACATGTAAAAGATAGGAAATTATTGTTTACAACTGCACACCTTACTTTCTAAATTCATAAATATGATGTCATATTTCCGTCATTTCCATGTTAGGGGATACCCGGGACAATAATAAAATGGTTTTCAGCAAAGATGATTTGAGTTTAATAAAAAATTGAAAGAGTCGAAGTCGAAAAACATTGCGGTGCAAAAAAGGTTTTTAAAAGAATTTCCTAACAGAAACTGGTCCATCGCAGCCTTGAATCGACTGATTGCAAAAATTGACGCTATTGCATCTGCAGAAAAACGTAACCGGTAGGTCTAGGCCCTATGATGGTGGTCTGCTTTCAAGAGAAACTCCAGAGTTCATTTTACCCAACTCTTTGGCCCCTAATAGCTCTGATCTTAATAAATCCACTGGACTACAAGATATGGAGCGTCCTTCAAGAACGCGTTTATCAAAATCGCCTCAAACAGCGAATTGTGGAAGAGTGGAATCGTTTTGTTTGTTTGTATGTGCACTTGGCGAAAGTGCCTTAGAGCATGCATTCGAGCTAATGGAGGACATTTCGAACATCAGCTTTGAAGAACAGCAATAATATTGTTGCAAACAATAATTTCCTATCTTTACATGTTGGAAACTTAAAATTTTCTTTGCCCAAATTTGAATGTGCATAACTTCGGACTCTGTTTTTATAATTGGATAGAATTTTCAGGAAACATTGATAATTTATCCCTCTTACATTCTTTAAACTTTCATAGAGTTTCATTTAGAATTGACAAGTATATCGCCAAAACAAAAAGGGTATTAGTTCAATTGGGACACCGTGTAGAATCATGTTCTAGTTTTTGACATCGTTCTGGACTAATCTATGATGAGCTTATTACACAAAATAGCCTACTCTTAGCAAATACATGTAGGTCTATGCATGCTTATATGCGTGTAGCCTATGACTTAATTAATTCAGAGGATAGTAACTCTTCAAGGGAACTACTCAGATGTACTTCTGATTTATGCGCCTCCGCTTAAACCAGCGTCCGACTTAGGCCTATAACCTGGATTGCAGAGGTGATTTTAGATGGCGAGCATTGCAAGTATGCCTGGCGCTGTCAACTGCATAGAACTGCCGACCAGAGACCACATGGCCTCCAAGAAGTGAGGCAAGCCCAGAGGTGGGTCTGTTTGAACAATACACAAGAGTGGTCAACTGGTCAACGACTGAACCACGGGGAAGACCGAAAGGAGCTTGGACCCACCGAGACCTGGTGAATATGAGCGTAATAATAATAATAAATTATGAGTACACGGGTGGAATAAAGCACTAAGTGCCATTATATCTTTTATACGCTTTTCGCGTTTTTCCTGTAGATTGGTCTCTCATCTATGGAAGAAAGCACTAACGATCATTAATTCCAGTAAATAGTAACGTTTCATTCGCCGTATGGCAGCACCCTATCAGGCAGACGTAAACAAAAATGGACGCTGGCGCAGAGCACGCCACTTCATCGTCTTCAGGAGTTAATATTAATTATTATTCGTCACAGTCTAGTGATGAAACGGAATACTATGATATTGATTCTGAATATGAAAGGCAGAATGCAAGTCGTGCTCAGGAAAAAGGCAAGATCCGGACAAAACACGAGGACTTATGGTCGGATAACACGAGGAAGCGAAGGAAGAATGCGGTTAGGATAATACTTGTAAAATATAGTTTCTATTCAAATAATAATGCAGTAGAAAATAGTATTTCTTCTGGGGAAAATGTCAGAATGCTTTATAACATCCTTATATTAATGATAATATTATTGAAAACTCAGGACTTGTTCTATTTCACACCAACCATAATAGGCAAGCACGCAGGCGGGTAAGTAAACAATAAATCCATTAACGATTTCAGGTTGTGAATACTAATAGGCCTATTACTGTTAATCTTTTTACAGGGAAAGTCTTTCAAGTCTAGAACAAGATTGGTTCCTGGAATTGAATTTTCCCCGCAAACACAGTGTTGCAAGCGCACCTGCTGCACAAAAGTTAACATTACTGAACAGGAGGATCTTTTCAACGCCTTCTGGAAAATGGGGGATTTTGAAAGTTAAGAAATGCCAAACGGTTGAGACTCCTGCGGAGTATGTTGACATCATTCGAAGTTGTCGTGATCCACCATTTGAAATGATCGACGGTGTTGTCAGAGATTTCGACGATATATTGAAGTCTTCAAAGGAATTGAAAAATCCAAAGAACATGGAAATTTCAAAGGGATGTGTTTTAGTGTATACAAGCGATGGATGTGTGGAGATACACAACAACTATTCAATGGTTAATGGGCGCCTATTTAAGATATTGAAGAATGAGATAAATGATGACATCTTTGATAACATTCCACTACAAGCATGCAATGGGGTTGCTGATGCCAAGAGAACTGACGTTCTTTCTCTTCTACCTTACGTAAAGCAAAGTAATCAGTCGTTTTATTCCAATTACCTGGCAGACAAAGCAGCGGCAGAGCAATCAGATCCTAATTCTGATTCAGAGTCAGAATATTAACATGAAGAAACTCGTATTCAGTCAAATCATTCTTAATATTCAACAGTACTTTTCATATCACAATGGAATGGCTTGGCTCCTGAGCTCCGATTGCTCTCCAACTCACTTCTTATTGACAAAATAACGAAATTCATGGTCAAATAGCATACTGCAACGTACTAACACATCATATTGGTTCTAATGATCAATGGAAAAGATAATTTGAAAAAAAATTTCAAATCGATTTTACTCGATATGACTTTTTTGTACTTAGTGCTTTATTCCACCCGTGTACTCGTATGTATGTTTGGCTGTTTGTAAGTAGGTTAGTTCTGTTGGATGTCTCTATGTAGCCTACAATGTATAGGGATGTGTCTGCAGTATTTTAGGTGCGATGTGGCGACTGGTGATTCCGGAAACAACCCTGCAATAGATCTATGTGGACTTCTGAGGCAATGCATGAAAGAGCGCCTTGATCCTCGATAGATCTGTGCATGCGAGTATTATATGAATTCATTGTCATACATTACATACAATATTTATATAGACATTGTATGAATATGATTGACTATGCATTCATGAATGTCATGTAATATAGGCATATTATTGTGCGCCTTAAATTTGAGTAAACCTATTTAGGGGTGGATCCAGGGGTAAATCTGACCATTAGAGATATGCACATTTTCTCACTAGCTATTCTTGCCGGGAAAATGGACTCTCTCCATGGGTTTTGTAGCCCCCTCCCCATGAGGTTAGCACAGGCTTTCAACAATACAGTGGGGAAAGGTGGCAGAGAAGACAGGGAGTAAAAAGGAGAAAAAGTAGCGCAAGAATAAGATAAGAAAAGGCCATCAGCTAGCTTGGCTGGGGAAATGGTATGGATTTTGGGGAAATGGCATCTTTCCTCAGAGATTTCGACCAAACGATTAAAAAAGGTCATCAACTATTCTGGCGGACAAAATGGTATAGGCCTACATAGGCCTACTATTTGTCTGGCATTTTGACCAAATGACTAAAAAGTCATCAGATTTTTACGGCGATGAAAATTTGTTCAGACCCAAGATTTGACGGCCAAAGACCAAGAAAAAATTTTATGACGCAAGACAGAAAATGTTGGACCCCGGTTGCAAATTTCTGTATCAACCTCTGAACCCCTTATACTGCAGAAGAACATAATATCTGGAATAATGCAACTTCAACTGAACCCTACTAGGGTAAGTAGAATCACAAAATCACCTAATTGATAAACATTAGGCCTACCTCTTCCCTGTGGAAGTTTTGCCTCGACGTATTCGAAAACCTTTCGAACACTTTCCTTCTTGGTGACATCCAGATTGATGGCATGCAGACGATCAGAGCAAACCTTCTTTAGCTCCGTTTCTCCCTTCTCCGTAAAACATCCGGCAAACACATGACATCCCAACTGATCAAGTCTCTTGGCTATCAAGTTTCCAAATCCAGTGTCACAACCGGTGACAAGGATGTAGCGATTTTTGTAGTTGCCAATTCGAGGAATCCGAATGAGGCGATCCAAGATTTTGTACAGGATTACAAATGCAACGAAGTATAAAGCAAAATTTATGAATACAACATTTTGATGAATTAGACTCGCTTCGTTCGAATCGCAATCAAATGCTTCGCAGAATGCCGATCTATAATTATGCTGCAATCTTGAAACTCGATACTCGTGCACCCGATAGGTCTAGGCCTACACGTACGTTTGCTCGCGAACGTCTGTCGAGTAGACTATAATGTCAACTTTGAAAAATTCTGCTTTGCTACACTTCTCTCAAACACAGATGGCTATTGCGGACAAGACTGCAGTGTATAGCATAACCTATCGTATTGTTTGAACAAGAATACTAGCAGTAGCCTAGATCTATACGACCTATAGTTTGTTGATCGTCGCACTTTCACCTTTAAACACCTGCTACTCTTGCTGATAAACCAGATAAAGCTGCAGACGAGACTTGAGTAGCGAGTGGTCTATGAACTACAAACCCACTGAACTAAGAGTCGTTTGACTCTGTGGACGTGCCTGGACATGCGCTCTAATTTGGCTGACTAGGATTAAATTATGTCCCTCACGTGTCCGCATGCTGATGCACAAAACACAGTTGCATGTGACTATCAAGCGTCTGGCTCAATTTCTTTAGTTAAGTGGTAAATGCTGTAGTCTAGTGGACTATGTGCTGTGTGCAAAGCGGGGGGAGAGAGTTCAAAGTCTCGCTGGGCAGAAAAGTTTAATGTCTGTATAATTATGTAGCTGGTCTCTCAGCTCTCTCTCTTTTTAAGTCGGGCATCCTGGTCGACTAGTTGTCAAGTGAGAGCACTCTGACCTTGTATTGTTACTGTGAAGATCAGGCGGTGATGTCGGTGATTTCGAGGATTTGTAACCCGCTTTAAGGTGCTAGGGTAAATAAATTATTTCACTTGATGTCCAATAATTTGCAGCCTGATGGACATGATCAACTTGGCTGAAGTGACTATAGGCTTAGGCTACTCTTCGTTTAAATGGCAGCACAATGTATAGCAATGCTTCTAATGCTTGTACGTAGGCTATCCTATGTGTGCTTATCGCGAGCAGCAGGACATAAACGACACGATCGTTACTAATTAAGTGGATTCTTCTGCGGACATGATGTTATAAAATTAATTTGCTCATTGTATGAACCTAAGCGAGGGAACTGAATCGCTAAATAGGCTACTGAGTTTGTTGTTCCTATGCCGCGTTTTAAGGTCGCCTTCCATAACTGAAATAGGAAGATGTGTCAGTAAAAAATTCTGCGTTCAGCAGTGATAGAATTCGCAATAACAGAACAGTTACTGTCGAAAGCCTTATTTGCCTGAATTATCATAATCATCACAGTCACAGTCATGATCATCATTTTAATTAGTATTGTTATCTGCGTCATCTCATAATCATCATCATCAACGACTGATAGGTCGACTTGCTAATTCGCATTTCGCACGCACACACACGCGCGCGCGCACACAGAGGGCAGAAAGACAAAGTCAACATCCGACTGGTAATTAAACCAATCAATCAAAGTTTCGGTGTCTAAAATGTCTAAAATGATATTCAGATAATTAGGTAAGCTTACATGGATAATTATTTATGCATGTACGTGTATGCAGACCTAGTGTGCTTGTATATAGACTGCGCGTGTATGATTGTATAATATATAATGTTGTATACGCAATTACAATGTACGCTGTGTGTTCGACTGTTCATGTAGACCTATGGCATCTTTATGTTGATGTATGCAGCCGCGCTAATTGCGTGTTGACAGTTGGTTGTTGAGAACTAGGTCTCGATACCTTAGCGATGCATGTCCAATAAAGCAGCTGCAACCCATTTGCTTTGGTAAATGTAGTTAAATGTGTAGGCCTAGTACTAGAATGGACTCATTATGGACAATCTTGTTCTTAACGGACGGTAAAGAAAGACCCTCTTGAGAACTAGGATACATTGACTCTACGTCCGGTTGACAATGTGTGCGCTGAGGTTTCAATGGCTGCGTAGTGGGGGGGGGGAACGAACATTATCCTCCCGGACGTATCCCCCCGGACATTCCTCTCGGACAAAAGCCCCCGGACATTATCCACCGGGTAGGACATTATCCCTTCATTCTATGATACCATCACGTAAAAGTGATGAAAAAATAAAAGAATATTAAGGTGGATATCAATACATTTAGACATCACAGTTGAAAATTGTTGGAATAGTTAAGGCTGATATTTGTGTAGTCTATTATATATGAATATTATACATTAAAAAATCTACAAGAATATGTTGGGGTAGGTCTTTATACTAGCATATAGGCATTAAGACAACAGGTCGAAATATACCCTTAAGAATATATTATTAATTTATTACACAAGTCATCAAATGTTCCTGACAGATGTACGGTAGTTCACATGAATGTTACATATATATTTTGCATTTATGTTCTTTGTAGTATGTGCATACCGTCCACATATTTGGGTTTCTGTGGGACATGTTTAGAAATTTTAAAATGTGCACAGATCACAGATTTATTTATCTGACAACTACAACAACAACAAAAATAACCAGCTTCTGATAGCTGTCACGTGAGCCATCGTTTTATTATTATTGAATTATTCTCTATTTCTCTACTAGTTAATTAAAATGTTCCAAGATACACTCCAACATTTGCAAGTCAGCAGCGAAGAATACTAACTTCAAAAAATAGGCAATCATGACATCAAGGATGGCGCCGAATTAAAGTAATTTATGTTATAGTCATTTCTTCATAACTGCCGGGAGAGGTCGATTTTTTGCGAACCTTCTGTAGATCCAATCTCCCAGCCATTCTGGAAGCATCTGGATCGGAATAAACTTGTATTTGGCATCGTTCCCCACGAGATAACGTGCCCGAGGAAAGCTTCCGAGAAGAGCATGTTCGTAGGCGTCAACTACATCTGTCAGGCGCTCTGAAGTCCCTTTATGCCGCGTTTTAAGGTCGCCTTCCATAACTGAAATAAGAAGATGTGTCAGTAAAAATTCTGCATTCAGCAGTGATAGAATAAGCAATAACAGAACTGTCGAAAGCCTTATTTGCCTGAATTATCATAATCATCACAGTCATGATCATCGTTTTAATTAGTAGTGTTATCTGTGTCATCTCATAATCATCATCATCAACGTCTTATTTTTCGAAATATTGGCACCGATAGGGGTACTCTAAATAACGATACATTCCAAATTTCTACGACCACTATTATAGGTTAGTATACAGTGTTCCAAATTTATTATCGATTCATGATACAGAGATGTGCATGTTTATCAGAAAATATCTCCAGGACGAGTTACAGAAATCAACCGTCAGTTCTTTTTTGGTAGACTGGTGTACCTCACGATAGTCCATCTTACCATACTTAAAGTAGTCTTCTCCGTATTCCGCTTTCATTTCGGGTGAAGTATCTTCCCAGGACTTAAGCCAAAACCCAGCAATAGCCTCCCCAACTGTGAGTGGTGTTTTGTAAAACCCAGGCTCGATTATGCTTGTCTTGCATCCGAAATAGTAAATTGTACGCCTACAACAAGAAAGCACAAGTTTCAAGAAAATAAAGAAGTCTAAGCATTTATTCGCAATTTTACTAGACGAAGAGCTGCCGTACACGGAACTCCTAATAGTTCCTAACATCTGTTCCGACAAATACCGTATACCTGCGATTATTGCATCGACGACTGTGAAAGTAGACTGGTTGATCATCTTTATAGCACTGAATGGTCAGTTCGGGGTTTCTATTACTAATAGGATGTTACAATGCAGCTTCATGGCCAAGTCTTAAACGCACAATGGCTTTAGGCGAGTATATAAAAACAGTGGCCTTGGTGGAGCCGACAAAAATTGTGCAGTTCACGTGTCTGCATTTTTGAGAGAATATATACATGTATCTCAAATCAACTACATAAGATTTCATTCCCAAATAGGTCACCGGAAGTTTTTACTCACCAATTCAAGTAAATCTTGTCAGTTTTTGGATGAATGTGTGCTGAGGATATTATCTAAGTAGGCCTATTTTAGGGTCTACTTTACGCAACCGGCAGATAGGGGCCAACCAGTTATCACGCATCTGTATTCTATAGTACTTAATTCAACAAGGTAAAAGAATCCAGTAAATATAATTATAAAATATAGGCCTACATGTATGCGTAATAAAAACAATCAACCTCATGTGGTGGTATATAAACGTCTTCTAGCAACGTCATACCGGATTCCATCCGTGAAGGCCTCCACGCCGTATTTCGACACAGAGTACGGAAGACCAAAAGCAGAAACCGTTCGACCCATTATGCTGGCTGTGTTGACGATTCGTCCCTTCTCTTTCTTCACCAACGGAAGAAACGTTAACGTGACGTCAATTACACCCCAAAGATTGACGTCACATTGATCTTTGTAGTCGTCGACAGTGAACCAGTCTGGAGAACCGATTCTTGATCTGGTGCCGGCGTTGTTCAGGACTCCCCAAAGACCTAAACAGTTTTGACAGAGACGCTTCAGTTTATCCGAATTAAAGATTACACGTTATGGTTAAATGTGCAATGTATGTTAATGCATGGTGCACAATGTAGCATGCATGGATGTAGAATGTAGATACATGAATATAATATGCAGAACATTGCAGATAATTAACATTGTAGTAGTCACATTGATTCGACTGCAACTACCTATGGATACAACTCTCGCGTGGGCGAGCATACGACAAGCCCAATAATTTGTCACGTGCACATCATAATATTGTCAGACAGAGATGAAGATTAAGCAGACATTGACATTATAGGCTACACAATCTGCTGTGCCAATTCCACTAACCGTGCCTCTTCAAATAGGCCTACATGTACCAGTTTAGCTGCTGCAATATTTAGCGAAACGCCTCCAATGGATCGGTTATTAGGTGCTTGAACAATGAACATCTTAGCGTGCATCAACAGAGAAATATTTGCATCAGTGGCTATAATTAGGCTACTGATGAATACATATCTATTAATTTGCATGCTTTGAGGCTAAGGCGCTGTGTTCTACATTCTACAAGATGACTGATGGAGATTACCTTTTCCTAGTGGAAGTTTAGTCTTGACTTGCTCAAGTGCCTTGCGAACACTTTCCTTCCTGGAGACATCCAGAGAGATGGCATGCAGACGTTCAGAGCAAACCTTCTTCAGATCCGTTTCTCCTTTCTCCGTCAAACATCCGGCAAACACGTGACATCCCAGCTGATCCAATCTCTTGGCTATCAAGTTTCCAAATCCACTGTCACAACCGGTGACGAGGATATAACGATCTTTGTAGTTGCCAATGCGTGGTATCCGAATGAGGCGGTCCAACAGCAAATAAAGGATCACCAACGCAGCGCAGAACAGCGTTAGGCACCAGAACATCTTAATATAGAATTATTACCCTGCCAACTACAGTATAGGTCTAACTGATCTGTATTGCCAGTGCTAATTTTAAATTAATTATCCGATACATCTGCTCTCGATGCCTTTGAACCTCGGTCAGTCCAATCTGGATATTAGTAGAGCGGGCCCAATGTTTGTCAATGTATCATCGTCTAACAATCTATCCATTCACAGGTAGCATAGATATCACCCTGCGCAAAACGACTACCTCGGTATACACACTTATTGACATAATGACCTACTTTGACTGCTTACAGTTTGGATACCTCGTGCGCCTATTCTGTATTATGTGGCAAAACCTGGTAAACATCAAGATCAAGAGCCATTGAAGCCATAGTAGGCTATATTGTTAAGTAGGGCAGGCGAGCTAGTGATTAGGCCTACATTCAATTTTTTCTTTGTCAATCTTTTCAGCACTTTGCTCGAGTGCTAAAAATAAATTACCTCGCTATAGTCTGGCTGCCTTAGCCAGTGCACAGCATCGGACAAAATGTTTCTTGATATGCAACGCCAAGCAACAGATGCCATTTGGGGGGGGGGGCCCGGTAGAGTAGTGGTTAACACGCTGGCCAAGAGTGCGAGAGGTAGTGAGTTTGAGCCCCGTTGGGCGGATTTGCTTTGTAGGCTGCAATTAGCGCCGTGTAATTACAGAGCTGTCTGTTCAGTTGGTATTGTTAAGATTAATTAAGATTACTGCATAACTTGTAAATGTTAAGCGCGGTGCGTCTTGCGTTTAATTAAAGAAAAGATATTATTTTTTTTTGCCCTGAGGTACTTATGATCCCTCAGGGGCTTACACCCTAATGCTAAGAAATTATTATTATTTTTTTTTTGCCCCGAGGTATTTAGGATCCCTCGGGGACTTATCTCCTAACTACTTCTATAGACGGAATACAAAAGGGCGTGGCCTAATGTGCGACTCTGTGGTCGGCCATACTGGCTTACAGCTGTGAGCTGTTGTCAAAGTAGGCCACACGCCGTTACCCGGTGAATTGTTTGTTGATGGAATAAAGTTATCGTCATTGGCCAATTGATTTATCCATAGGCCTATACGGTATACCTTAACCCACATAGCGGTCTAAACACCGTCCAGCCTGGAGCGGCCCGAATCCCTGAAGCGAATTTCGGCCGGAGCCCAGATCTGCTATTATAAACAAGCAGGTCTAGGCCTATGCTTTATGCTTTTTCACGGACTGGGCTGGGCTGCTTCCAACGTAATTGTAAACCACCACTTGAAAGCCAAGCGCGGGGCACCAGCTTATTCACGAGCGCTGCGTTGAGTCAGAAGGGTTGTCAGATGAGAGTAGACCAAAAGAGGCCCGAGCCCAGCTGCCAGAGTCCATAGGATCAGAGGGGGCAGAGTAGAATGTCGTTTGGGTTGTGAATTGCAATGATCATGCAGATGAGACGGGGTAAGAGTTCTTGAAGAAGTGCCTTTAATTTCCAATGGGAAGCCCGAGCTGTGATGAGTAGAGGAGCCTGAGGAAGGTTAGCAAAGCCGCATCAAGACTAGTGCGGACTGGGGCAGTGGGGCTGTGATTACCCTCCAATGGCCCCTCTGAAACACATCGATCGGTCCACCAAGCACACATTTACAACTGCGGGCCCTAACACCCTTAGAAGTGTGGTACTGTAGTCAGTGGCTCGGTTGGAAAACCTAAGATGTGTTGTGACCAGCAGTCGAGAAACTTGACTTATCATCCTCTGGCTGACATGGACTTCTCTTTGTCAAAGAAATAGAAGAAGTCTTGGCAGCTAGTTGAGTGCTGGATCCTCATATCTTTGTCACTGTATCTGGTCTTGTCAACTATACAGTATCTTAAGCACACCATTGTCATCAAGTTCCTTAGCTTCTACATTGTAAGCTGTCTGCCTAATCTAGTTCATCATCAGCTTCATCTTGAAAGTTGTTAGCAAAGGCTGATTCAACAGACTTAGAAATAGACCACTATTATTCTAGATTGTCAGTTTGACCATGAACTGCAGAGCTGCCCTTGATGTCACCTTGTTCTGACAGTTATGCTTGTTTTATCAATGGACATACTACATGCACCCTAGCTTAACTTCTGAACAAACAGAATCAGTTATTGTAAAATGTTAGAAAATGATAAGGCGTTGATGGAAAGAAAGACAGGTATAGACCTGAAATTAAATCAGATTTTGAGCATGCAGGATAGCAGCCTCCAATCTGAAAGATGTTTGTTGCACAAGTGTATCGAAACCTTTACTCGTTGCTTAAACCTATTAATTTTGCCATCTCATTGAATCCAAATTTAAATTGGCTGCAACAGAGCATGGGGTGTTGCTCATGAGCAGCTATGTCATTTATGATATTCAACTTCAGAAGGAACACCATTAGACCTATTATTTTTTATAAGATACAAGTACCGGTGTGCAGTCTTGTGAAATTGAATTTTGCAACTTTGTTTTGCACACATTCCATTCTGCAGTTATATGCATGTTTGTAGGCAGAGCAACTGTAACATTATGTCAGTCAATTTCGGATGCATGTAAGCAACCAAGAAGCTTCACCATTTTCCCATAATTATGTGTTTTGCCTGAGCTTTTTGGAAAGTCAACCATGTAATATTTTAATCACTGGCAACTATAATGGGTACATAGCTTCACCCATTTCAAAGAAGTATAAAAATATTTTCTTCAATATTTACCTAAAATATTTGATGCTTTGCAGTCTTGTTGCCGTTAGGTTTAGCAATTAAATTTATCAACAAACTTGTTATGACTGAATATTGTTGAAGTAAACTGTTAACACAAGGGAGACTTATAGTAACAGGTCCCCTGATACCAGCACAACAACTACGGTAGCCTACAACACTGCATCCGACTATATGCAGCAAAATAGAAAACAAATTTGAAATAAAACACTGACTAGGTAACTATAGTAATTCCACTGTCAGAATACTGTGCACTATTCAGAAAATGGCACAGCAAAATTGCTAAGATTGCTTTTAAACAGCAGTAGCATATCTGAACCATACTATGATACTGTCAATGTGTCCAATCTCCCGAGATGCTTTTTAAATAAAATAAAGGGATAAAGGTTTTCCAATTATAGTGTACTTTTGATGCACTGATGTGTTCTCCCAACGTGTAGGCTATGTGTGAACGTTTGAAATTCAACTTTGTTCAAATTTCAAAGCTCTTTTTGCATACACTCTGCCATATGACGAGAGGCATTAATAAATTACACTGGGCAATGGTGAATCCGCGATCAGCTAATTAGGCTATTCGCTGAAACAACATGCTCAGATAATAATTTGTCGAATAAACCTAAGTGAATTAAATAACTCCCTAAGGATTGTGGTGTCTGTATTGAGACCATGTCTCTATGCGAGCCGACAAGGTGGTCTGTCTTAGAGCATCGCAAAACAGCTGATTGTAACAGAGCCTTTCGGGCTGCGGGTGGCTCGGTCGCAATATAAACGTGGAGTAGCGGTGGTGAAGGATCTCACCCTCAGGGTCGAGGCCATAAGACAGCCGCTATATAAATATGCGATTACATTTACATTTACATTTTTCAGTTTCGCTTGCGATAGATTGTCTCTGGCTGCAGTTTTTAGCCGCCGGTGCTCTTCGCATGTTAACCTGGACAAGCTTAACCAACCTGGTCAAGCTCGTGTATTTTGGACTTCTCTAATTGAATCTTTATCCATTTCCGTAAGTTTGCCGCAGATAAAACAGTAAAAGCACAGGAAATAATTGTTATAATAAGCGCTATTCGCATACGTATCCAATGGTAACAAGTATTGCCTGTATATCAAGATGGCGCAGGCCATTATGCAAATGAGCCGTGACGCGTCTACGCAAACCGTCTATAAAACCAGTCCGGAATGGCCCTATTATTATTATTATTATTATTATTATTATTATTATTATTATTATTATTATTATTATTATTATTATTATAAACATCGTCTGAAGCCATAGTAGGCTATATTGTCTGATAAAAACAAAAAAATAATACGTGTATACGAACGCCAGCATTTGTGTACCTACTTGCACATCTGCTTTGGACCCCAAAAATTATACATGTACCACATTGTACCATAGTATACGTAAAGTACTGTAGGCCTAAGGCTTCTAACTTTCCTAAGACATAATGCCCTTGCATAATTATAGGCCTACATTCTGGGCTTGACGCTAATTATCTGCATGTAAGTTATGAAGCGTCGTTGCATAAACTTTAAAACGATTTTGTGTGGCTCTGTTAGGTTGAACTCCACTGGAGGTAACGCAGACGCCTCTATGTAGCGACCGTGTGATCTTGACCTTTTCATTTTGCTCTTGAGTTGACCGTTGAGTTCACCTTCGCTGTCTACATGTCTGAATCTGATTGGAGAACATTTTACGTGCACCGTGGTTCAAAAAAAGTAAGCGAAACTGTTTTTCATATATCTTCAACGCCTGATTAATTATTAATCATTCCAATTTTTTCCCAATATTTAGAGAATTGAACCAAGAATAGGATTCCAAATATCATGTCATAAATTTGAACGGATAGAAAGACATGAATCTTTCATCTTCATCTAACTTCATCTCCCGAAATTTCAGTTTACCAGCAATTTAATTTTTGGGTTTTGTAACAAAGTACCTCAAACATGAAAAAATCTCAAATATTTTTATGAAGAAACTTAAAGTAGTTGTTGTTTGATTATTTACATAAAGAGGATGTCATAGACGACAGGATTTAAATCTGGACTGTTCGGAGGCCATAATGTGGGAGAAATGAAGTATGGTGTCTCTCTTGTTAGCATTTCGATGGTTTAACTGGCTATGTGAGCTGGCTTGCACTGTTCTGTGGAAAACGAAAATAGCCTTCTGGAGCTATCGATTTCTGATAACAGGTGGAAGATGTTGTGACAGCAGAACGTTGCGATAATATATTCCGTTAATTTTTACTCCTGGATCACTGAAGACCAAAATTGGGAACTATCAAGCATCAAAACCGCAACGAAGACCCTAACACAGTGGTTCCCAAAGTGGTGGTCCGCGGACCGGCACCGGTCCGCGGAGGTATGATCGCCGGACGCGGAGAAGAGTTAAAAATGAAATAATAATCTGTAATTATTAGTTTATTTGTTTGAATTTGTGAAATTATTCGAATTATTGTCCAAAATTTATTTAAATTTCTGTCGTAATAGCCTATTTAAAAGTTTGAAATAAATCAATGCGCCTTATTTAAATTTAGATGGCGAATTCAAACAATTTGAATTTGAATTTGAATTATGCTAAATTTACTACATCGATAACTGCAGTCCAGAGTGACTGCAGTCAGTTTCTAGCTTATAATGTCGCTCTCTGGTGAGCGATAGCCTAGTCCTAGTAAACGCTGTATGCAGAATTTAAAATTGTCTAACATAGTATAAAAAGTTTAGTTTATTTGTTTAAACATAAACAAATGTCTTTGAATCAAAAATGAGCAAACGTAGGCAAACAAATCTGAAAAAGAGCAGACGCAGATGGTTAAAAGCACCAAGGTTAGTGTTTGCGCATTGAAAGCATCTTTCCCTGCATCTCTACACATCGCAAAAGCCATTATTATTTTTATAATTAAACGGCCATTTATTTTTGGCACGCCTATACAAAAAGGGATCTTGCACAAATAGCGTTTAACAGCAAAGTGTACTCATAATAAATCTTAAACAAATAGGACTTCAAGGAATGTAAATGTAGGCTAATTGTAGGCTATATGTATATAGGCCTAGCCTTGTATTTTAGTCTTTTTTTAAATTTAGGTCGGTTTGTTTGCCATCGCCATTGAGGCCTAAGTTAGCGGTCCGCTAGCATCACCAAAAAATTATTGCCGGTCCGCGGCCTACTGAAGTTTTGGAACCACTGCCCTAACAGACTTGGCTGAAAACTGAAATTTCAGGAGATGAAGTTGAAATATCCATATCTTTCTGTCCGTTCAAATTTATAACATGATATTTTGGAATCCTATTCTTGGCTCATTTCTCTAAATATTGAGAAACTTTTAGCATGATTAATCATCAGGCGTTAGAGATAATTATAAGAAAAAAATTGGCTTACTCTTTATTGAACCACGGTGTGTATGTACGTACGTACGTACGTATGTATGTATGTATGTATTGTATGTATGTATGCATGTATGTATGTATGTATGTATGTTTGTATGTATGTATGTATGTATGTATGTATGCATGTGTGTATGTATGCATGTATGTATGTAATATGTATGTATGTATATATGTATGTATGTATGTATGTATGTATGCATGCATGTACAATTTTGTACATGTATGTATGTATGTATGTATGTATGTATGTATGTATGTATGTATGTATGTATGTATGCATGAAATGCACGTGTGTGCTCACATGTATTATGTGTAGCGGAAATATTTTAACCGCTGAATGCTTTAGGTCTACTAGGACAAACTAGGTGTTATAATTAATTTATGATACGAGGTTGAATGCCAATGCAAGAAGATCAGAGGGACAGCGGCCCGATACCCGCTACTGGCCCCATATTGCCTCTTCACTTGCACTCTTAGGACGACTTGAACACGACATTAATCGCAATAACCTATAATATCCTTATAATTAATAATAGTAGTAATAGTAGTAATAATAATTATCGTTTACTAATTGAAACTTATCAGTTCGCAATTAGATTACATAACAATAGGCCAAGTAGTAAGAACACATGATGATCATAAAATAATAGTGTTACAGGAGTTAACTGTGTGGCAGTATTTAAGGCACCATCTGTCTTAATACGACACTGCATAGGCAGCACGCAGAGCTATAAAACAAATGGCCAAGTATTCTTCTAAAAAACTTTTTCGAGCCAAAGTGGTTGAACGATCGTAGGAATTTCAAATAAATCGATTAGGAGTAATCCATTTTCCGTTATTTTAATGAAGCATTCTACACATTGTCAAGTCGTTACCATAGCCCACATTTCAGTATTACAAATTGCGCATCTTACACATGTAAGATGTATGTATGTATATTCGTCTAATTCAATAAACAATATGCAGAACGCTTTAGCTTACAGAGCGCTTACATTAGCGCAATTGACAGTATGGCTGCTTAGAACTTAAAGTCAAGATAGCTAGTTTGTACATGTTTTTGAATAACATTCTTTGGATAAGAGAAGATAACATAAGCAAGAGAAACAATCGTCAGCAGATACTGTTTCTTAACCTATTATACGACGCCCTGAGTCAAGGAGGTATAGGTTCTACGCAGTGGCGTAGGCAAGGGGGTTTCGGGGTTAAACCCCCCATTGGCTCCGGGAAAAAGGTTTTTTAAGGTTATTTTTCCATTCAAGTAAGAAAAAATAGCAAAAAACAGGGTTTCCAACCATAAACCCCCCATCAAAAATTCCTGGCTACGCCACTGGTTCTACGGTCACTCTACTTAGTCTTATCTCATCCAAAAAAGATCAAACTTGTGAAATACCTACTGAATTAATTAATGTCGCTAGATAGATAGATAAGCTAGGTTAGTACAAAAATCAAGTTGTCATGTTGCTTCTGGTCTATCAGGTCTCCGCTTATCACAAAGATAAGACTGTCGCAGAGCCCCATTTACCCAAGATTATGCATGCCTCAAAGTTTAGAGTCGATATTATTGTCGTCAACCTTCGTCCCCTATTTCCTTTCTACGACCGGAAGCATCCTGCCTGGGTTAACTACTCGCAGGATCCAGTCCCCCAGCCATTCTGGCAACGCCTGTACTGGATTGAAGATGTACTTGGCGTCAGCTCCGACGAGGTATCGTGCCTTTGGATAAGAAGCGAGGAGAGCATGTTCGAATGCATCAATGACATCGGAACAGCGATCCGACGCAAATTCCAGCATCTTGCCAATTTCTTTTTCTAAGAGTACAAGTTGAAGGAAATTTTGTTCATTAACAGAAATAGCAGGGTATCAATGAAGTCAGGATAACATTTAGCTAAAGTACAGCAATGTGTGGGTAAATGCCAACAATAGTTAAATAGGCTATTCACACGAAGCAGTTAATATAAGCTATGGGTAAATGGAAATATTATTTATTAGATCTATGGTATTTTTTTCCTCTGAACTTACAAGATCTGCGGATAAATCAATTTCTGATTTAATATCAGTATTATCATTGTAACTGATATTATTGTGATGATTAGGCTGACTCCAAATGGGTTTATTTGATTGTAGGCCTATATCACAGTTAGAAGCTGGTGTCTCGAAATAGAGTATCCCCCGTATTAATCATATCCCCCCAAATGAAAGCCACTTCCGCGTGTATTTATTTTTGCAAATTAACTTCCATCTGCTTTGTTCTGAACAATGACACTAACAGGCATGTTTATTCGTACTAGATAATTTTCTTTGCTTTAATTTTAGATCACTCAGAACACATTAATTTAGCCTAGAACACTTAAGTATAGGCCTACACTTAGAGCCACTAAGTATATCTAAATTCGAATTGTCTTGCTCTGACCATTGCTTAGGACACTGTAAACGATTAGAGTCACTTTAAATTTTGATCATAGCAAAAAAAATCATTTATATATACATGCATTTTTCAAAAATAGGGATAGGCCTAGATTGTTTTGTCTCCCGGATATTCTATACTTTTAGGCTATTTAGGCTATATTCCATCCGGGGGATACATTAATTCATCCCTCGGATAGCTTAAAGGGGGGGATAAAACTGCATTAGCCTCTTGTTTCTAGTTATCTATGTGTAAAAAAACCGTCTTATCTGTTCGTGGGTTTCCTACGCGGAATCACTAAAGTTATAGGAGCTTTTCTACTCAGCTAATGATCTGAAAACGCTGGAAAACGATTGGTGTGATTATTCTACTGAGGTCGTCCTAACATAGTTTGCGTCTAAGCCTTGCACGAAACCTTTGGTTGGCGGTTGTTGCCGGTCAATCTATAATTGGTCGGGTTTTTTAAATCATCCAGACATGGCCTGAAAATTATTATGCACATAATCCTTTCTTTAGGCGCCTCCTCCTCTTTTCAGCATTCTTCATTTCCAAGTTTCTTCTATTTTTCTCTTCTTTTCATTCTTCTTTTTCTTCTTCTCCTTCGACTAATATTCATCTTCCTATTTTGGAGCATTCTGTTGACGATTTTCATTTTTCGTAGTTCTTTCTTCTCTCAATCATCCATTGACAACTGGAATGTCAACATGACATTAGGAATGTCAACATAACAATAGGAATGTCAACATGACAATAGGAATGTCAACGTGATAATAGGAATGTCAACATGACGCCATCCATCCGCTTAATCATCTCCATTGGCTCCCCCTTACCGCTTGAATTCAACTTAAGGTTTCTGCCTGAATTTACTGGTCCTACTGTGGCCTAGCGTCTAAGTAGCTTCGATATCAAGTCCGTCTGCCGACTTCATCTTCCTCTCTTCGTCCTTTGCGCTCACTTAACAGACATGATCACTTTGTTCATCGAGCAAGAAATGCCTTGGCAAAAACTCGAGCTTTTGCTTTCATTGAACCTGCGTTCTGGAATCGTAATCGTAATCTCGAGATTTCTACAGCGCCCATAAAAGCGAAGTCGCGGGAACCAGCTTATTCACAGACGCAATCAGCATTAACTAATATTAGCTAATACTCCAAGCGTCTCTTTTCCACTGTCTCAAAACCACTTTCTTGTATCTACGTCTTTCGCAATGGGATCGCCTCTTATTGGTGTGCTCCAAATGCACTGTGAAAGGCGCTATGTGGATTAATATACAATATAGGCCTACAATATATTGTAAAATAAAAAATAATCATCGTAAATGTAACTTGCGAGTGAGCATCATCTTCATCGTCTTCCTGACAGACTGCGTCGAGCACACTCAGAACTAAAATAATGGAATAAGAACTTTCCAGCATCGAGGTTTTACAACTTCAACAGAAATAATGATAATAAACACTTCGCTGTTACTATAAAATTATATAATTTTCTACCGTATTGTGCGCAATTTCCGTATTCAACTTTGATATTCGGCGGAGCCTTTTGCCACGCTTGAGCGACGGTCTTGACCAGCCTGTCACTGTCTATTATCGATGTCTTGTGAAGCCCAGGCTCAATCACACTGACCTTGCAGCCGAAATAATACATGGAACGACTAAAACAAATTTAAAATTTATGCTGAAAAATAATTCATTCAACTTGGAAAAATCATAGTTTCATTTTCTGACTAGATTAAACAGAAACAAGCTTGCCATGTTTCAGGGCAAATAGCCAGAAAATATTTTTTAGGTTTCCATTTGGGGCTTCAAAAGAACATGGTCGCAAAATACAAGGCATACATTGTAGTTATACGGAGAATCAACTATGATTTTTCGAAAATTACATATTTTTGGCAGGGGATGGACCCATAATCATCAAAATCTCTCTCTCTCTCTCAGTCCCTGTCCTTCCTTTCGGAACATCGGACGACATCAAAATGCTTCATACATAAATGCGTACATTCATTCATGTATAGGCTACATACATACACTCATACAGTCAGACATACAAATTATATTTCCTATTACTATAATAATAATTATTACAATCATTTTTATTAAATCAATTTTTAACGCGCGCATGGTCACACATCTGAGGGCCGAGGCGCATATTATAATATTATAGACTCAAACAGCCGCCAGTGAAGGATGCATGCTAGACATCCAAGAAGAAATAGTGAGTTTTGAGCCGCTTTTTGAAGGAAAGAAGTGAATTAGAGTCACGAGGACAGAGTGGAAGCCGATTCCAATCTTTGGGCGCAGAGGCATGGAATGCACGCGAGCCCATGGTTCTGCATCGGGGTTCACCTAAAAGACTTGTACGGTTTGTACCCGATGAACGCAAGCAACGAGGAAGAACGTAAGGAGTCAGTAGTGACTGAAGGTAGGAAGGTGCATTGGTGCTGAGGGATTTGTAGGTCAGACATGCCAATTTGAATTTTATCCTGTACTGAACAGGAAGCCAGTGCAGCTGATGAAGTGCACGAGCAATTGCGTGTGAAGGACTTGCTCGAAGTCCTACACGGCGGCTTGATGTGGATTCGAACCTGGAACCCTCCGGATCCAAAGCACCGAACCCACCTCCGCTTCCCACAACTATGCGTCGTTGGATGAAGACGAAACCCACGATCGTCTGCGATAAATTAGTAAATATATAATAAAATAAATATATAAAGATGAAAGATAAAAAAGATGAAAGCAAATAGATAAAGATAAAAACGCAAGTGCTGGCGCATGTGGTTAAGGTATTATAGACCTACATGCGGCTCAATGAATGTGCAGGCCTAGTTTGTCTCTGTAATTGTAGATGTAGGTCTCTACATCGGCCGCATCCCATGAAGCAATGCGCTCAGACTCAGTAAGTAAGTAAACAATGCGGGATCTAAGTGAATAATAATAATAATCTTCGTTTAATTTAGGAAAAGTGACAAATCCACGTGACACACCGCACCCAGTACACGTCAAAGCACATTAAAAATCAACAACGGCAAAAACAATGTGAACATAACAATGTCTGTCGTTAATTGGCGGCAAAGAGAACCCTCGGAATAAAATTTCTATCATCTTTAAATGAAAGGGTCAATTATTTTAAGAATTATAAATAAGTGGAATATGCAGTAAATATGAGTAAATAGACACTTCGAAAATGAAGAGACCTGCGCTTCGAAAACTGATCTGACGCTTTTAAGCTCTGTTTGATGCTTTGGGTCAAGCGTAGGGCACCAGCATATTCACGAGCGTTGAGTCGCATCAGAGGCGCAAACCTTATTCATAAATGTAAATGGATGATTGGAGTAAGGCACCAGACAGCTACGAGAAAGATGAGGGGTAAGAACTTCTAAGTCGGTTGTCTTTGAAGATAGGAATGTTTGGACTGAAGAGTAGGCCTACTTACCGCAGTCCATCGGTAAATGCTTCAACTCCATATTTAGAGACGCAATATGGAAGCCAGATGGGAATGGAAATGCGACCAGCGGCGCTTGCGACGTTAATCACGCGACCTTTCTCTATCTTTACAAGAGGCAGAAATGTCAGAGTGACGTCGATAAGACCCCACAGGTTGATGTCACTTGGTCTCTTGAAGTCGTTGACGCTAAGCCAGTCAGGGGCTCCGGAATCCAGCAATACGCCCGCATTGTTCAAAATGCCCCAAAGACCTAAAAAATTAAAATTATGGCATTCGCTGAAGGATTCTTATCAAGTAATGGCCTAAAACAAAGAGAGCAAACATTGCTCACTTCATATCAAGTATTATTTACTGGAAGTTTCTTATCGAGTAAAAGAAAGAAAGTGCCTGTCAATTGCTGGAAACTTCCTGTAAAGTAAAGTTAAAAAAGATCTATTCACTATAGGATATATAACTCGCAGCTTTCCAGTGCACTGTTGACATTGTAAAGCACCCTGGAAATATCCCAGTAGCAGCAGGAATATGTTGTCACAATAAGGCAGCTAGGCTACAATTATAGTACAAAATGCTGCAAACCTGCTGTATTTAGTGCCTTTGTGCATACTGAAGACCTGCTTAATAAATTAACGCTAAAGTAAAGTAGGCAAACGTTGCAAACCTGCTGTGCACTATAATTAGCCTAACATAGGGTAAAGAACAGCACAAATGACTGTAGGTGCTTGGAAAGAGGGGATGATTTTAAAACTAGAGCATAAGCATACTATATACCAGCAACATAGGCTATAATATATTAAAGCATATGATTTTATTATGAAAATAAGATATGGATAAATCGTGTAAAATAAATAAATACATAAAATGGCAAATAGTATAGAAACATGTAATTAAAATAAATATTATATGCAAATGTGACTTTCATGAATAAAATAGTAAATAGTTTCATTTAAATCTCAAGTATCATAATGTTTGTTACAGTGTGAAGCTGTTCTGTTACTTTTATCATTATTAACTGTTCTCATTCTAATCATTTAATACTCGGTACACTAAACTATTCCTTCTATACCCTAACCTCTGCATTAGATCAAATAAACGGAAGAAGGAAAATAAGTTCGGATAGTCAGAAAATATTTAGTACTGATGAGAAGATTTATCCTCAATGCAATGTGCAGTGGTGCACATGACTTGTGACAATTTAATTGTCAAAAGTCTTGTGCACAAGACAATGTGACAATTTAATTGTCAAAAGTCAAGTGCACAAGGCAATGTGACAATTTAATTGTCAAAAGTCATGTGCACAAGACAATGTGACAATTTAATTGTCAAAAGTCATGTGCACATGACGTGTGACAATTTAATTGTCAAAAGCCATGTGCACTAGACTATTGACAATTTAATTGTCAAAAGTCATGTGCACATGACGTGTGACAATTTAATTGTCAAAAGTCATGTGCACAAGGCAATGTGACAATTTAATTGTCAAAAGTCATGTGCACAAGACAATGTGACAATTTAATTGTCAAAAGTCATGTGCACATGACGTGTGACAATTTAATTGTCAAAAGCCATGTGCACTAGACTATTGACAATTTAATTGTCAAAAGTCATGTGCACATGACGTGTGACAATTTAATTGTCAAAAGTCATGTGCACTAGACTATTGACAATTTAATTGTCAAAAGTCATGTGCACATGACGTGTGACAATTTAATTGTCAAAAGTCATGTGCACCATTGTCCAACTGATTGATATCGATGTGAAAGTACGACAGCAGGACAGTTTTACAATCATCGCATCCAGCAACATATCGGACATAAATCAATCAGCGAATGAAAGAAAAATCGATGAACACAACTGAAATAGGCCAATAAATAAAAATAATAATACCAACTACAGACTTCGAATGCAAGACGAAGTAGGTGTGAGTCGGGTCTTATCAAATGCATATATCCAGCTAATGAATCAATAAATAAGAAAGAACATTATATCAAAATGAATGACATGTTTGGACGTAAAATCTACAGTATAGATCTTATAAGCGCACCCACGTCGTAAAATATAGAGTTACGCTGGTCAATGAGGTCATGGTTACTTATAATGGTCCAAGCAGGTGATACTCTAGCCATAATTATGGCCTTGGAATCAGTCTACCACTAACAGGTGACAATGTTCCCTGAAATCATGGCTTGAATTTGACATCATTTCCACCACAGGACAGTTTGAAACAACACCATAAGACAGAGCTTTCCAGCCTTTTTGGCACAACGGGCAACAAAAGTAATAATAATTGCTGAAGCCGGGAGCAGCTAAGCTAACCTTATTTGAGAACTATTAATTAACTATTCATTTGAGTACAGAAATAAATGTTGTTAACACTAGAAGTTATGTCTCCTTCGCCTGATAAACTACCGGGCTCTGACTCCCGGGATAGAAGAAAGAAATTAGTTGGCCTCAGATTGACCTTTCCGGAAGCAGTCCAAACCGCGGCGACCGTTTCAATATAAATAAAATAAGCGTTCAAGTCGACCAGGGACTTTGTCCTTTATTACATCCTACTCAAAGTGCAAAAATTCAGTGAATTCAGGTGGGCAACTTAAAATCACCATGCTGTTATATTGTATTAAGAGCTACCTAAAGCTCCGCGTAATTTGTGGTCAGTAGGCTATGCAAAAATTCATCCGTAGGTTTACTTGGTGCTCAAGGCAGACCTATGAACTTTTCCGGATGATGGGGCAAGTTGACAAAATTTTCAACCTATGACATCCAAGTTTATGATTCAACTAGTTAGTATTTGGAGTTACACCATTTGAGACCAGTATGAAACCACTAGGGGCCGTCCATAAAGTACGTCACGCTCCAGGGGGGAGGGGGTGTAAGAAAGTGTGACAGTTTGTGACAGGGGAAAGGGGTCAGACCATGTGTGACGTCACACGTTTATTTTTTTAAACTTTATTTCTAATTTAATTTTTATTTTTTAGTAGAAATTAATACCTTTAAAAATAATTTTCAGAAAAATGTTTTGAAACATTTGAATTAGTTTTATGTCAAAATAGCATGAAATGCGTATCTCCTGAATGTGTAGTTCACGATTCCTCTTGCTAGGAGCGCTAGTAATAATGCTATTGCGAAGCCTTGTTTTATGTCAGTTCGGAATTTAATTTTTACATATAATAGTAATTATTATAATACAAAATTTTGAGGATTCTTAGGTAATATTTATATAATTTAATCATTATTATCATGAACTTATAAACAATGACATTACGTCATTCTTTAAAATATATGATACAAAGCCATTGTATTATCTAACAAATACCCACTTTCATTTGTCATCGTATATTAAAACAAAATTACACCACGCTTTTTTACTTTAATATCCACTAGCGGTTCTTAGTACCTAGAATCCGACCCGGCCCGGCCAGCGTGTCTAAAACCCGGGATAAAAGTTGATTTCCCGTCACTATCAAAGCGTTTATTGGGACACACGTCACTATCAGAGGGATTAGGGATAGTACCCTAGGTAGGGTGGTCCAAAAAAATAAAATTCAAGCTAGATACCAAGGCGCCCTCTCAGTTTGTTAGACCTGTCAATAGTATTATTGAGACCAAATTTCAGCTTACCAGTCCAACTGGAAGGCGGTGCTCAACGACATCGAAATATTACCATGTAGTTGTATTAGCAAGAAATCTTGATGCCTTTTAGCTTGATCAAAAACCTCAACCCTTGTCATGTAGATGAACTTGAAATAGATTCTGTTGCACTATCATACTTATTACAGTCAGTGCTAACTACTTGACAGCTGTTTAACCATCAAGTAACAAGTGCATTTTGATAGCAATAACACTCCTGGTGATCTGATCATGAAGCATTGAGATTGTTGGTCACAATTACTGCAGCGCTTATGTGCGATCCTTTTGTCCTGCCATTTTCGCGGAAAACCATTCATATGGAGTGCTTAAGAAGCCAAGATGGAGCATGCTGAAGCTGTAAGATCTGAATTTGTACCAAATTAACCACTTGCAGTACACTGGAAATGTTGACCGCCTGTGAGTGCTCGTTTCAGGTGATGGTGTCGCTAAACTCTTTGGTATGCCCAAATGTCCCTCTATGACAGGATATAATTTAAATCCAAGGTCATTCATCATCTTCTAAAGTTATTGAGACTCGCTGATAATGGCTAAGACTTGATCTTTGACACAACACCGGACGTTTTAGGGAAGTGTACGTTTTTCGGGAAAACAGGATATGTAAAATGTTCCTGTGGTTGGCCTGCTGTCTTCATTGTGATGGAGTTGATTTAAGCCAAAATCTTCATCTTGTGTTGTTGTCCATCTAATCCAAAATAGAATCCAATCTTAAAGAGATTTAAAGCTGTGTGGGATGGTGTGACACGTGACAACATCCGAGTACTGGAAGTCATATCCGCTACTGATGCCTTCCATGAGAGAGCGATCAGTTTCATCAAGTAGACTGCTGAAATTAAAGCCAATTTCAGAGACGACTACCAAGAAGTCATTGAGGTGTCAATGGTTGTCCTTGGAAGTCAGCCCTCAATAAAAAAAACTGGAGAGCCCAATTTACCATGCACGTTGAATGGCCAGGTTACTGCATATCATCAAAATAATTGTACGATTTAGCAATCAACGTGAAGTATTCAATCTAAGCCTTCTAAGGGAAAAGAAAAACTCATGCAGATTCATCCTTTTGTGTGATTGGGTGCCCTCCTTCACTCAAAGGCATCCTCTTGCTGCTGAAACTCCAGGACATGATCTGTCAATTTTGATTGATATGGGACTGTTGATTCAGGTGACTATTATTTGTAGGAGCTCAACGTTGCTGCCATGAATGTTCTAGAAAATTATCAATACTTAGTGTCTTTCAGATGAGGCTGAATGTCTGACACTGTTATGCTGCCATCTGCCTGATATGGTTCAGATAAGGTGAAGATTTGTTACTGAATGACTGCAAATCCTAGTGAAAGGATGCTGACGGTAGTGCTGCGATACAGAAGGAGGGGATTGCCTGGGCGAGTTTGCAACACAGTGAACACTGACACTACTGCCACGCCTGAAATTTGGTGATTCCTTTTTATACTTACACCAGTGCAATAGCCTGACGATGATGATTATCAGCAGGGTAGAGGCTGAAGTCAGCAATTGAGAGTGGTAAACGACATGGCTGAGAGAAGTGTGAAGTTGTTCAAGGAATTAAACTGACTCATCACTGATGAAGAAGAAAGCAGTATTTTCTCCAAGTGGTTGAGGCAAATAGAAAAGCTGTCCCCACTCAATCAACAAAGAAATATGCTGTTGACACTGTGCTTGCAAAGTCTTCTACAGTGTAGACGTCATCGTATCTTTGGAGTCATAAAACGAGAACAATAGACATTCGTGGATTTAACGATGTTTTTGACATTTTCCATATTTAAAACCTACTGAAATTTTATATTTCAAGCTCACCACTTGTTTAAGTGTCACACATATTGTCATGTTACAGTAATGTATGATCTATCTTGAAATAAAGCACAATTGTATTGGAAAATATGCTCAGCACATTTATTTCTACGATTAACGTCTTTTCATTGGCCCATGCAAAGTAAGACAGTCGTTGAGCACCGCCTTCCAGTTGGAATAGGAAGCTGAAATTTTGTTTCAATTATACTATTGATAAGTCTAACAAACTGGGAGGGCGCCCTGGTTTTTAGCTTGAACTTTATTTTTTACCATGTATCTGTGAACCACACTAACCCTAGGGTTTAGAGGGTTAGGTCAAAAAAATTGTTCGAAAGTGTGACGTACTTTAGGGGGGGGTTAGAGATTTGTGACAGTTTGTGACAGAGGAGAGGGGGGTTTAAAATGGTCAAAAATAGCGTGACGTACTTTATGGACGGCCTCCTAGTCAACTGCCTTGATGAAAAGGATTTTGTCAAGCAGAATATCCGGTTAATCCATTTTGTCTTACAGCGTGGTTGATTTAAGGAAAGAGTAAATTTCATTCAAAGCTTAGTATCTGCAATTTTAAAAATCATAGAGCAACACAATAACCGTATACGTCATCTAAGTTTCAGGTTATTGCAAGGCGCTATATAAATGTTTATACTACACATGCATAGGCTACATAGAAAATAGCTGCTTACCTCGTCCCTTTGGAAGCTTATCTTCGACATATGCAAACGCTTTTTCAACGCTCTCGTGGTTGCTGACGTCCATGGTGACGACCTGCGTACGCTCAGAGCAGGATTTCTTCAATTCCGCTCCTCCCATCTCCGTCAAACATCCGGCGAACACGTGACATCCCAGTTGATCCAATCTCTTGGCGATCGAGTTCCCGAATCCACTGTCACATCCGGTCACGAGGATGTAACGATCCGAGTAATTTCCTACTCTGGGAAGGCGAATGAGGTAATTGATGAGTTTATAAATGGCGAATAACAGCACGACGCAGGTGGCGAAAGTAAGCATCTTCCCTGATAAACAAGCAAATTAATTATCAGAGATTCGTGACTTTGAACGCAAGCTTCAAATTTCCAAAACGCTATAGTATACTATGAAGCTAAACACAGAGCACCAGATTATTCACTAGCACTGCCAGGTTTGCAAAGTCCTGGGCGGCGACTTTAACAAGAGTGCAAAGTCGTGGAGTTATGAGCAATTCTTACAGGTAGTCGTATGTTATTTTCACTATAGGCCTAATTAAGTTAAAAAATTGACGCTTCGACATTTATAGGTTGTCTTAATGCAACGAGCAAACGGTGATCGAGATAAGATCATCAATGTAGCGTCATTCAAAATGTAACCGGAGAGAAAAGCGCAAATTAATTATTGACTAAAAGTCTTAAACCACGTTCTTTCTCAACTCACCTAACTTCATTCGGTCATGTCATTTGCTAAAACATTAGCTGATAGAAATTCACACCTAAATCATAACATAGCAAAGCACCAAAGACAACTTTAGCTTTGTTTCTATGACAATCGTGTCGTATTGTCACGTCTATATACACCAACCTTTGTCAAGAAACTAGTAAAACCTAAGTCTGATTTTTTGGCACTTAAAGAAGCGCTATATAAATTAAATTTATGGGTGCAATGCAATGCAATTGCATTGCACCCATAAATACGTGCAGATACCTGACTTCTGTAATTTCATCAACTGTCACAGCATAGATTGCTTCACAAACGCTGGCGTTGGTCTTCTTATTGCGCAGAGCTGATCTTAGAGCTAGAGACACGATCAAAGCCAATGACTGCGAGTGGCGCACAAAGGCTGTGCTTGCATTGCTTGAAACTAGAGCAGTGTTTTTATAGACTCCCGTAAGATACCGTAGCTGCCTCTGATTTGTATGCACTGTGAGTAGAGCTTTAAAAATTTATAGGTACAATACCATTGTCATCATTCCTAGGGTCTTGAACTATAGTTGTTTGGCAGTGACTGGTGGAAAACAGTTTTCTTCTCGGTCCTTAGTCGAGTTTGAGTTATTCAAAGTCTTATTTATTGACTATTTATTGTTAGGCATTCAATAAAATTATTTATTGGTGGGTATTCTGGCAGGTTCAGTAGGCTAGCTGAACGTTGACATGCATACAGTAAGTTTATGCATGCATACATACATACATGTCATACATACATACATACATGTCATACATACATACATACATACATACATACATACATACATGCATACATACATACATACATACATACATACATACATGCATACATACATACATACATAGTATGTATGTATGTATGTATGTATGTATGTATGTATGTATGTATGTATGTATGTATGTATGTATGCATGTATGTATGTATGTATGTATGTATGTATGTAATACATACATACATACATACATACATACATACATACATACATACATACATACATACATACATACATACATACATACATACATACATACATACATACATACATACATACATACATACATACATACATACATACATACATACATACATACATACATACATACATACATACATACATACATACATACATACATACGCAATTGGCTAGCACATTCATACTTGAGCTGTATTATGCCAAACAAATTTTTTTCGAGGGCAACGGCCTCTGTTGTCCATAGCCCTCGTCAAATCTGGTTCCACCACCACATTCATGTATTGACGCACAAACACAAACACCCATAATTATGACATAATTATTATACATTATACAACTATTTACATGTAAATACATGCACACGTTCATACGCAATTCATACATACATTACATCAATACATGTGATGCAAACACACACACACAAGCATACACACATGCTTACATGGATACATTCATGCAAACACGATAAAATCCATGAATGCTTTCATGTGTACTTCAGCCTTGTTCCCTTCACCAGGCGTTCTCTGTCGCGTTCAGTTACTGTAGTTTCCGCAAGAACATGTTTTACAACAGACTGGCTGAGCCAATGACAACCGGCTGAAGTTTTAATGCAATCGTTCAGTGTAGCCTATAATTAAGAAGTGCCATATATCTGAAATGCGTATGATTTGCATTTATAGACCTGGCTTTATGCTGTCTTGGCACAATTTGTCAAGCCCTACTGTGCACTATATGCAGCATAATGTGGATCATTCTTTGCTTATTTACATGAAGCACATAACATGCTCTTAAGAAGTCTTCACTATTTGTTGCACCCCTCAAAGTCAATAGCTCAAAAATGAGCTCTGTCATTCTTTGCTTCAATATAATATATTGAAGCAAAGAATGAATATATTATATGATCTTCTAGTTTCTTCTGTATTCTCATGTGTAAATAAACTTAACCATGGTACCATAAGTATCAGAGTGCCGAGTTCATGGTAGATGCTCTGGTGTGTCGATGCTGTCAGGGCCTCCCCCCCCCCAATTTACATCCGAGAGCTATGTTGACTTACGTTGGTATCCAAGGACGTCGTCCGCTAAGCGCTGCTGAAAATGGAGTCCTCTTAGTTACTTTTGCTCGTACTGCAACTATGTAGAATTGAGTCCACTCTGTGGCTGACCCAGTCGTCTGGAATGGCCTTCCTGTAGAATTGTGCCTTCACCATGGGACTCTACTAGAATCCTTCCTTACTAAGTTTAAAACTATTCTTTTTGGGCGCGCTGGAGTCGGGAGCGCCTCTGAGTAGTCATTTTAAAGAGGTGCTATATATATTTCAGAATGAATTAATGAATAAGCTCCCGTTACAGACCATCATCGACTTCAATGTGGCGCCTCGATTTTCCCACTTTCTACAGCCACGAAGTCGAAACTGGAACTAATTTTACTACTCTTCACGAATGGAAAATATTTTGGCTTTACTTAACCAGTCATTCGTTGCTGAAACGTTGGTTCATGGATTACGGGCATGCAGCAAGGCGAATCATGACATAAAAAAACAAGGGTTCTAAGTATTTTGGAAGACACGAGTGTGTATTGGAACCACTGCAAGCTAACCTGTGAGGGAGGCTGTGATGTTTTGTAGCCTATCTCTTCCAACTTCCTCGTTTATCAATCAACCAATCAATCACATACATTTATATAGCGCCCATTTAAGATATCTTCTCATAGGCGGGATCTCATTTTCAACTACTTACAATTTACTAATCGTTTATGCAATGCACTTTAAAAATCGATTCGCACACTACTACTGCCAACACCACCACCACCACCACCATCACGACGACGACCACGCACCTTCACAGCCACCACCTTGACATCAACAACAACTGCTAATATAACTATCAATATCTGCCACAGCAGCAACTACTAACCTATAATTATGTATACTGTATCTACTAACACCAGTTCTATAAGCTAAAATTAATGGCATTAGTAATCCAAATCTTATGGTTCCACCACTCGCAAGAGCCAGCCAGTGATAGGTTACCAGCTCTCGAAAACTGTTGTCATTTGAATGGATTTTCTCTATGATGGAGATGATAGTCCTCTTTCTATAGCAGCGGTTCGCAACCTTTTAGCGCTTTGACTCCTTGATGACATTTCCACTTGTGGTGGCGACCACAGAAATAAAACTGATTGAGCATTTAAGTTAACATTTTGCTAATGTTGTGATGCATTTTAGTTTCATAATTCGAACAATGTCTTTGGTATCTGTAAGCCTACGTGTGAGGTTACTTGCCTTTGCGGTGAAGAGAGCTACCGAATATGAAACCATTATACAGCTGTCACGTCTTTCTCGTTGCAGCCTGCCAAGTTAAAATTATTTCGGGGGGAGGGGGTCAACCCCGTGTCTTTCAACTTTATTTTATTTCAACTTCAACTTCAACTTCAACTTGTTTATTGATCCCAAAAATATCAAACATACAATTAGATTCTATGCATTCATAATAGTACACAAAGTGATTAATCGCAGTTAACAATTGCGATGGTATAGCTTAGTGTACAATCATTACTGTGAAATGTAGGGAGCAATAGGTTACCCGAAGGGGAGTGATCCCGCTATTGGGGTCTATTTTCGAACGAAAAATTCTTCACTAAATCCCATCGGAAAATAAATCCCAGTGGCAATCTTTGTTTACTTATTGATGATGTTTCCATCAATCAAGTTGAGTCGACGAAATTCTTAGGTGTGCAACTGTGCATATAGATCCACATTTGACCTGGAAAGTTCACATTAACCCATTAGTGCACATGCCCAGCGTCCATTATAACGGACGCCTAGAAAACCCGTTACCAAAATATGAGGCAACTGCATAATATGGTCATCACTATTTTTTCAAATTGGTGGGTCAATAGGCTATAGATTCCACTATTGTGATTGCCGGATTATGTGAATTGGAAATATTTTATTGCTTGTGCAAATGTGTCTACTTCAGCATGTCGAAAATCGTCGCTACCACTAGTTAGCCTATTGTATTTCTGTTTGGTATTGAATGAGGAGGAATTTGGAGAAAGGGCGAATGTTGTTTATAGTAGCCATATGGGTCAATTTGCTGACAGAATATTATCCAAATAACCGCAAATTTTCCTTAGAAAATTTTGATTGCAATGTAAGCGTCCGTTATAACGGACATCGGGCACTAGCCCAGAGATGACGTTTCCTACAGCAAGTCTCCACGCATCATTGTTCCAACAATTGCCTCCGTCATTGCATTACCTGTAATATGAAGCAAGCATCAGCCTGAAATTTATTCAGACTGTTTTTGATACGAATCTTGTAGACTTTTGCACTTCTGACATGAGTTTGGGTACGGCGGTGCATGTACTTGAGGAACCTGTACAGAGTTATGCACAGGTCAAATTTACCTTGAAACCCATAGCAGCCAGGCGTAAAGAACTAGTATCATGCCTCACTAATATACTCTATACTGATGATATGCTGCATTACCGCTGTGTTGTAAGAGCTTCTAACCCCCACCTCCCGCGTGGGGACCGGACTCAATCCCTGTCCTTCCTCTCCCAGGCCGACCATCCCATCCCAACGTAGGCTTTGGCTCATCTCTGACTTCCCCTGTTTTGCACCTGGTTCAAGATGTGCCGACCCTGTATATGATATAAACCCCAGCAGTCCAGTTCTTGGTCCACTCTTATACATAGGCTAATTTATACCACTGGTCTCGACCTGCTTCTTGCAGAACATGGTGCCTTTAGCCAACTCTACGCTGATGACACACAGGCATACATGCATTGCCTCTCATCTAACGCTTCCTCTACAGTTAGGGCTATGAGTCAGGTGCTCATTGCCCTGAGAGCATGGATGGCATCAAACCGTCTTAGACTAAGCCCTGCTAAGACTAAATTCATTTGGCTGGGCTCCAGGCAGCAGCTGTCTAAGCTTGATCTGATTCACCTCTCTGCTGAATTTCCCGACTATACTTTCTCCACCTCAGTCCGTGACCTTGGTGTTGTGCTAGACCAGGAACTTACTTTTGTACCTCACATTAATCGTCTCAGTCGCTCCTGTTTCTATCAGCTGCGCCAGCTTCGCACTGTCGCTCGCTCTCTCTCAACTGGTGCTGCAACTACGCTTGTACATTCCTTTGTCTCAGCTCGTCTTGACTATTGCCTATCCCTTTATGCTGGTTTACCATCTGGTCGATTATCTTCTCTTGACCGTATTCTGCGCGCTGCAGCACGCCTCATTGGTCATCTGCCCAAATTTGGTCATGTTACAAATTACATGCTGGAGGTTCTGCATTGGCTCCCAGTCCGTCAGCGCATCGAATACAGAATCTCGTCCTTAATATGGCGCTGCCAGCTAGGTCTTGCTCCATCTTACCTACTCGATCTTTGTCGGCCTGTGTTAAGTGCTCGGACTGGTCGGTCCCTACGCTCGGCTGTTAGGGAAGTACTCTTTGTCCCATTTGCTCGTACCTCCATCATGCAGAGTCGTGCTTTTTCTGTGGTTGGCCCAGTGGTATGGAATGCCCTCCCACTTGAGCTGCGCCTGTTCCCTAGATCACTCTCTGACACATTCTATAAGCACTTAAAAACTGTTCTGTTTGTCCGTACTGGAGTCGGGAGCGCCTCTGAGTAGTTTCCCTGAAGAGGCGCTATATAAATACTCGAATGAATGAATGAATGAATGAATGACTACATAGTTTCCAGTGCATGAACTTTTGGTATGGTGGACGAAGGTCGTGTGCATTGACAACCTTTCGGATTTGACACAGCACTCTTGAATTGCCTAGCATCCTGCTATAAGTTGTAAAGTAGTAATTTCAAAATTGTGATTGCTTACTTGAGTTCGAAGGATTTATAGCGTGTGAGGAACTTGGCCTTCTAGGGCTAATTTGGTTTTATCTTGAATCGGTTTTAAGTACGGTGGTTGATTGGCTGAATGGTTTTTCCACTCAAGGGAACTGGGGCTTCTGGGATTGGGTTAATCAGTAGCTGTTGATTATCGTAATTAACTGGAAGGGACTGAGGTGTCTTTGGTAGGATTGGGTTAATCAGTATATGTTGTTTGATTAACTGAATGGGCTAGGCTATACCACTCGATGGAACTTGGCTAGATTTGGTCTATTGTTATTCAAAATAAAGGAACTTGGCTAGATTTGGTCTTTTGTTATTCAAAATAAAGGAACTAGGCTACATTTGGTCTTTTGTTATTCAAAATAAAGGAACCGGGGTAGATTTGGTCTTGGGTTATTCCACTCAATGTAATTAGGGTACATTTGGTCTTTAATCAGTTTCTGTTTGCTGGTTATTGGTTATGTTTACAACAGAACGGGTGCTCCACTCCAAGACCGCTATATAGGCCTATAAAAAATTATATGCAGGTGTCTTGAATTGTCTTTGAACATTTCTTTCGTGGTTTATGGTGGCAATGAAAAATTAGCTATCTATGTCGACTGGTGGTAAAAAAATCCGTTGTTGAGCATGAACATCTGTGAGATTGTTCTTTGATGTTCTTGTCCTGGATGTGATATGTCAGGCTGTGTTTTCTAAGTCCACTATAAGCTGTCCTTGGGTCACCACAGTAATTGAATTCTACAAATTACTCTTGGTCTGCTATGGTCGGCCAGTGTTTTCTGTGTGCCTATATGTTTTGCGGCACCTTCAAAAAAGGCTGTCTCAAAAGTCTGGAATTGACACAGCGACCAGAATGTGCTTCAGGGTTAATAATTATGCGCATGTTTTAGTAATTATCGGCAATATGTTTTGAAGCGACTGATCATGGTAGGGTTTTGTGTTGTCTGCGTTAGGTCTTACTTTAATTGGTATTTATGTAGACAACTTGACAGCGTTTTGGCACTGATGGACTACTATATGCTCTTTTGAAGTAGATGTGTGGATGATATATTGGATGCAGTCGTTGGCTGCCATGGAACGTGTTTTAAACAACAGCCATTTGACATCTTATTTCTGTTACTATAGACCTTGTGCAGTTTATGATCTAGTAATTTTATTTATTGGTTCATCCTATAGGCTATCTGGCTATTATTACTATGCTGTTTGGTTATCATACGTAGGGCCTATGCATGTCTCGCAGTATTCTACTCGTTGATATTAATTCTGGGAGTATCTTTGTGTTGACCAAATTTCTCTATTTAATTCAATATTAATTAGAACTGTGTGTAGCTGTGTGCTGACCTAATTTTCCTGTCTAATTGAGCAAGTTTCCCTGATTGGTTGATTGACTCGTTGGCTCGGACACTTCCATCCGGTTATATATCAGCGTGTCTGGTTGGCATGTCTGACTCTTCATATCCATGTGTGACTTCAACATCTGTTGAAGATATGCTTTTAGTTATATCTGCATGTGCGTTTCGGCGTGAAACTCCGATACAGCGTCTGCGCTGTAGTCGGGAGCGCCTCTGAGTAGCGAGCTTGAAGGGGCGCTATAGCAAATGCGAGAAATAAAATAAATAAATAAATTGATAGTCACACAGCCAGAAGCAAAGCTCGAGGGTACGCGTACCCTAAAATAGAATACGTTAAAATACGTACGTACAAATGTACCTTTCAAAAAATACAATACGCGTATGGTACGTACGGTACCATACATGTGCACGAAAATTTTGTTTATGGCTTACTCGGCGACCCATAGCCAGTGGCGCGCTAGGGGTGTAGGGGGGCTAAGTCCTCCTATAAAAGACTAACCCCCCTAAAAAAGGCCATCCCGGTTTTTCTACATGCAAAACTGAAATATTTGCACGATTTTCGACCGGATGACCAAAAAAAGGTGGTCAGAAATTTTGGCGGATGTAAATGGAAAAATTTCCATGAGATTTCGGCCGGATGACTTTTAAAAAAGGTCGTCAGAAATTTTGGCGAATGAAAATGGAAAATAAGGCTTCAGCCCTCCCCCCCAAGCTCAAATCCTGGCGCCGCCACTGCCCATAGCCTACATGTACGTTACAGTACGTATACATGCAGTCAACAGTATGCGTCATTTAAATCGGTATTTCCGGTAGCGTAGCAGTAAATTTAATTCGATAAATTCTTCTGTAATAATTAGGCTAATTGGATGCAACTGGTTAACCTTTTCCTTAGAGTTGGACTTTTAAGCGCTGCAGCAGAACTGATTCGACTAACTGACATTAATTAGTAGGCCTACATTAAGTGCAATGTATGCTGGATAAAAAACTTAGACGTACAACATAGCATTTGCAACAATTCACTACGCTGCGCACTTGGCTGTGATTGTTGCTTGAATTAAATCGAACCTTCTTCTAATGAGCAATGACGAGGCTAACGTATTTTATTATTGTTTACGTACCCTAAAATAGGGTACGTTAAAATACGTACGTATCTTTCACAAAATAGAATACGTATGGTACGTACCCTCGAGCTTTGGCCAGAAGATAGCCTGTTTTTCAAACTTCCATGTTCCTACTCTACAATCAATGGCATGAGCGGTGTTGGTAAGTACATGATATGAATCAGGCAATGGAAATTGTGATGTCCGATCAGTCTACCTGTTTGACATAGATTGTATATCTTACAAAGTTTACCAATGTAGCGATAGTTTGACTTCACTCAATAGAATGGCTGTAGATCTAAGTGTACACAAGTGTCGTGGCGTACCATCCAGTACTCAAGTATTTGGCGTACCATCCATCCAAGGTCAACGTGCTGCTGCAGTACTGTAAACCTGATGTACGATGTGATGGTAACAATCATTGGAGTGTACTAGGAAACACAAACTGCCATTGCAGGGCTTGAGAAATGTGATGGAAACCTTTATCCTGGGAGCCACAACTTTCACAAGTACTATCACAATGCATGAAACCCTCGTAAATAAGCTGGTGCCCTGCACTTGGCATTAGACAAATGGAGATAATTAGATCATATAGTAAACAGATGTTGCAAATCATCAAAAAAAATTCACCAAGCGTTGCATGAAATAAGAAGGATGCTTGTTTCTGCAATGGTAGCCTAAGCACTGGGCTAGTGCCCGACGTCCGTTATAACGGACATTATGGAAAATACTCATATTGTAACAGGAATCAATAAATAAGTTCCTTGCCATGTTACTGCACCAAGTTGTTGAGAATACTGAAACAACTTAATTTGTTGGGTTTTACCACTTTGGGCACTAATGGGTTAATCAAATTGCAGCTAAAATTGCTAAGAATTTTGGTATTATTTCCCGCATTGCTTAATTATGTCTTACCAAAGACAATTAGAATGAATTTATATCATAGCCTACCCTCGTCTACCCCTACCTCACGTATTGCAACCTGGTTTGGGCATCGACATACGAATCTAGGCTTCATAAACTAATTAACTTACAGAAGAAGGCTGTTCGTATAATAGCGGTTAGGCCTATTCGTAAATGGGAGCACACTGTCCTTTCCTTTAGTGAGCTTCATCTCCTAAAAATAGACCAGATAAAGGATCTCCAAATTTGCGAGTTCTTCATTCGACTTGAACACGGTCTCCTTCCTTCGGTATTCCAAGGGTGCCTCCCTCACGCCTCTGACATCCATTCGCATTTCACTAGGAATTCATCTGCATATCGCCCTGTCAAAGCTCAATCTAACACTAGACGTTTTACTGTTAAATCTTATGTCGCTCAAATGGGGAACACAATACCAATATTATTGATTTTCGTCAATCCAGTAGTCTGCAGGTTTTAAAAAAGAGACTTCGGGTTTTTCTACTTTCTTCTACTAAATCTACTTAGAAGTGCATATGACCACATGCAGTTAAGGTTTATTTAAGTATATCATAGTTGAGTTTGTTTCTCTACATGCTTTTTACAATTTAAATTTTTTGCAATCTGATATCACCTAATTTGATTTTAATTTTTTTTCATTTTTCGCCATCTTGTATAATATTTCTTAGAATTTTTATACTTGGGTGACCCTCCCCAGCGGGATGTCCATCCCTTTATGGCCCCCTTTTGTAACCAATGCATGCATATTTTCTGCTTTTGATGTGATCTTGTTTTCTGGTTGCAATAAAGCGAATTGATTGATTGGTCGATTGATTCAGGCAAAGGAGGTATATAATTATTATGTCATTCTGTGATTGGCGTTAGCACATTGCAAAGTTGCTGTGAAAATAGCTGTGAATAATTGCTAGTGATAAACGCTTCAAAGAGACGCCGTGTTGATCCATCTACGACAGAACACGATTCACTGACTACAGAACAGCAGGAGATCTCTGCTTCTATTCGAATTGAAGAGAAGATTAAGTACCAGCACAAACTGAAGACAACTAGGCTTAGAGAAAGCTATCAGTTAGAGGACAGCAAGATAGACACACAAATAGAAAGACTGACAGGCAGACACCGAGGCAGAATGACTGACTGATGATACACGTGTCATAATTATATGTTCTAATAGGTGTGGTCTTTAAAGAGCAAGAACCCATGCTGTGCTCGTAGCCTATTATATAAAACGCGTCTATAGATATGCTGGATATGTTAACAACTTGCGAAAATGTTCATTGTCATGAAGAGTTCAAGGCCGTCAGTGGCGTAGCTAGTTTTTCATGGGTCCGTGTGCAAAGGTCCCGCATGGCCCCTGTTTGACCTTGTGATGCCGGCATCTTTGCGTTCTTGCAATCAAGATCACCAAAACTAATCAAACGGTGGCATTTGCCATTAGGCCTAACACTTGCAATGCAACTCACTCACATCATAAACACGAATGCCTCACAAATGAGACAGATAAATTAAAATGTTATAACTGTAGTGATAATTATCTCAGTCGAATTTGAAATCTATATCGTTGCTGACTTATTCCCTTGTTATAATCATTAGTAGGCCTACTAGTAGGCCTTGGTTGCTTAAAAGAATGCTATGGCATCATAGAGTTTTCTTATCGCATTTTGTTGAGCAAAAAGTCTATCATGTATCAATTCTGGTCAACGACTTGCAATTTGCACACCAAAAACGACACAATGATCAATAATTTGTCAAAGAACCTAAAAATAGGAGTGTTACAATATTCTCTGTAGACTAAGTGCAAAAAAATATGGGGAAATACCGGATTCTCAAGGATGCTGGTCCACACGTGCTCAATTTTGTGTTTCCCTGATTTTGTGGTGAGAACTAAGAGCAGTTGAGAGTAGCATGAGATTTGTAGAAAATTGACTTAGGTCAGACTATGATCCACGCGGAGTTGGGTTACGAAAGGTAAAAGGTCTGTCGCCATGAGAAAGACCAGCGAAGGTTGAACCACCTCAAACCCGGCAATTCTCTTCCTGACCATTGTATTGTATTGTATCTGATAATTTATAAAGCGCTTCTCGCAGCAAGAGTCTTTCAGAAGCGACAACAAAATCGACACAATGACTCAACACTTCCTGGTTGAAGGTTGACAGGTTGTTGGCATATCCAGCATATGACGGGAATTATACATTTACCGGTAGCATTAACATAGCATGAGGTTTCTGCGGTTCACCGTTACACGAATGTGAGATTATGTGACAGACAGATGCATGATTATATCACAGTGTCACCTATAGCATAGCATAGGCACACCCTTACACTTTGCATTGGAAAGGGAATAAGCGAAATGAAAAAATCTTATTCGGGTATGACTTATTTCATGTTCTCAACTTGAAACTGTATTAGACCTATAATTATTTATTATCCTTCACACACACACTAACGTCATTTTTTAATTCGACCGTCATGACTCGAGACGAAAACACATTGTCAAATTAAAAGGAGTTCAGCGTCGTTTTCCTTGCCAACAGCACGGCGTTTGACAGGCGTCAGTAAAGCAACGAAGTAATGTGCACGTGTGTTCACAAAATTACATCTGTCACAAAATAATGTTAATTACTAGTAGTGAAGGTAGGCGTCTACCACAGCCATTTTTCGGCGGGTATGGGTACGAATAATGGGCCAAAGTTCAAGGCCAAAGTTCAAGGCCAAAGTTCAAGGCCAAGGTCAAGGCCAAAGGTCAAAGTTCAAGGCCAAAGTTCAAGGCCAAGGTCAAGGCCAAAGGTCAAAGTTCAAGGCCAAAGCTCAAGGCCAAAGGTCGGGATCAGCTTAATTAGGTCATTTTAATTAGGTCATCTTAATTAGGGCAATTAGATTACATAATTAGTTAATATTAATTATAACGTATTATATTAATTTGCATTAATTATAACATATTAATTATAACAATTAGCGAATCCTAATTAGCAGCGCAACCCCCGCCCCGCCGGAAGTGCGTCACCGGAAGCGGCGCTGGGACTGGACATGCACTAATTCTTATTTCCGGATCTTCGCTGACGACTAATTACTTCGTGTGATATGACGATTAACGAATTTTTAATTACCAACGGTCGTCTTTGATCTAATATTTAATTGATTTTTAATGACCGACTGCCCCAGGAACGCAGCCTTTTATGACTAATGACTTTCTTTGATGAGCTGACTGATGACTTCTTTTATGATCAACGCTCGTCTTTGATGACTTCTTTTATGACTAACGACCTTCTTTAATGACTTTCTTTGAAGTCCAACGGTTTCCTTTAATGGCCTCTTTTATGACCAACGCTCGTCTTTGATGACTTCTTTTATGACTAACGACCTTCTTTAATGACTTTCTTTGAAGTCCAACGGTTTCCTTTAATGACCACTTTTATGATCAACAGACTTCTTTAATGACTTCTTTGATGTCCAACGGATGTCTTTAATGATCTTACTAATGACTTTTTAATGACCTGTCGTCGTCACCAACGAAGGCCTTTGATGTCCAACGGACGCCTTTAATGATCTCACTAATGACTTTTTAATGATCTGTCGTCGTCACCAACGAAGACCTTTGATGTCCAACGAATGTCTTTAATGATCTTACTAATGACTTTTTAATGACCTGCGTGCGCCTCCGAGGTAGTCCTTTGAAGTCCAACGTTTTCCTTTGATGAGCTGACTAATGACTTTTTAATGACCTGTGGGCGCCTCTAATGAATTCCTTTGATGTATAATAGCACCCCACCCCAGCTTCCTATAAAATCCGACGATCGGCAGCGGTTAAACACAGACGATTTTCCGAGTTCAACAGACGACTTCTTCATCTTCTACATCCGAGTTCAGCAGTTCGTTCTACAGATTTATGCAGAGTCAACCGAATACTACAGCTACAGTATGAGTTCTCGTGAGTATAATACTGAAAATTATTTTGCTGAATCCAAGGAATTCTAAATTTCTACATTTGAAGCATATTCAGGAATTTCTAAATTTCTGTATTTGACTTAGATTTCCTGTCTTGTACAAGATATACAACTTAAATCTATTGGTGCAAACATTATTGTGTTTGTCACTTTTGTCTTATGCACACCTTTTATTTCTTTTTTTCTAGTATCCAAAATGATTGATGAAATTGAAAGAGACGAAGAAATGAAAAAGCAAGAACGTATACTTCAAAGAATACGTGAAATGGGTATGTAGAAAATTTTAAGCTATATATTTAATATTGTAGTATTAGCCTATAATATTATTTGGACGGCTCTAATTTTAAAATTATAATTTAAAACTTTCGTTCAATGCACGAAATAATTTTAAGAAACAATCAGAACTTTTCGCTAAACACTATTATTTTAAAAATACAGAAAATATAATTTTAATGAACTCAAGCAGGTTATGTTATTTTATTCCACAACTTTATAATTTATTTTTAATTTATTTTAATTTCTATTACAGAACGAAAGCGGGCACGCGACGATGCAATCTTTTTTCAGACTGCAAAGCGTTCAAGTTAGTGATTCTGTATAATTTTGTTTCAACAGATATTTTAACGTCACCATCCTTTTTACATCCTTGGGACTGACACTTCTTCAACAAGCAATCTCTAAGATTTTGTACCTTTGAAGATTAGGTCTTTCTGTTACAGCCACATAGAAATTAGACTTACAAGAACCTTAGCTGCTCACCTTGTCAATTTTTACCAGACCTAAGTTGCTCACTTTTATGTAATGCTCATTTTACTGAGCACGGATCGATTCTTTGCATTACTAGTACCTTAGCTGCTCATCTTGTCAATTTTTATCGTGCCTAAGATGCTCTCTCAAATATGTAATGCTCATTTTTACTGAGCACGAATCGAATTGCTATAATCCTTTAGCATATAGGACTTTCATATCTCTTTTACTTTGCTACATTTACAAAGTAGTATCATAACGCCTATAGCAGCACCAATTCGTGTATATTCTTCCAATGCAAACTTTTATGTACTTAGCAAATTTCTCTTTTACAGATTTTGGAAATGACGAGCGCCGAACAAGTTCGTCTTCGACAGCGACAGAACCGTGTGCAGGCCCGGCTTCGACCGCGGCGCCACAGCACCGTGCAGACCCGTCTTCGACCGCGGCGCCACAGCGCCGTGAAGGCCAGCCTTCGGCAGCGGCAGAATCTCGCGCAGGACCGGCTTCGGTGGCAGAACCACGAACAGGATCGACTTCGGCGGCGACAGGGCAACGTGCAGGCGCAGCTTCGGCGGCAGAACCTCGTGCAGGACCTTCTTCGCGCGCAGCTCCGGTTTCGCACGCGGCGTCAGAATCACATGCAGGATCGTCTTCGGCAGAGTCTACCGACTCAAGTATGTATATTTTCACAATTGGTGCGCCTTCCTATGTGTTTTGCACACACACATCATACTCTATGTTTGTAGGCTTTTACAATCTTCCTATGTATCTTACACACGCACATTCATACACACTGTACTCTATGCTTCTTTTACAATCTTTAAGCTTACCTATTTTGTAAATGAAACTTGGCGAACTCTAATGTTTGATATCCTTTAGGTCGATGCGAGTCGTGTCGAAATTACAAGGCGTTCAATCTGACCAACGGTCTCTGCCAAACCTGCATTCTGCGGAAAGAGTGCATTCAATGTAAGACACGACGACCTTCACGATTCTTCAGAGCTGGACAGGATCTCTGTGTCACATGCTTCAAAAAGCAGAGCAACCCCTCCATCCGCACTTCCACGCAGAATACGTTCGTCGACATATCCTATCCAACTGCTCAAACAACCGACGTCCATGTCATGCTGCAGGAAGAAGCGCCGCGATTGGTCAGCACGTTGGAGGACACACTCAGAGACGAAGGGTGAGTTTTTACTACAGGCAAATTGTGCAACTTAGAAAAATTTTGCACTCTAAATTGCTGCGTGTACTTGGAAAATTTTCGCTCTAAATGCTGGACTTAGAAATTTTTGCTTGTATTTAGAAAATTTCTGTTAGAATATTCACTTGCATTTGGATCAAGATTTGCAAACTTAATTTTCGCAAACTTATCCAAATTCTATCTGCTATATTCGGACTTGGTCGATTAGTGCAACACAAGTTTCGTGATATACGAAGGATGTTTTATATTCAGAAAAATATCGAACTTGATCAATATTTGTTTAGGCCGGTGAAATGGTACGTGGCTGTTGATGTCGATTTCAAACGATCAACACCAGACGGAGAAGTTCAGACGGTCGGCTACTTCAAGTCGGTTCCATCTACTCTTCTACAGCCGAGTCAAATATCCGAGCAACTACAAGAGGCCATCGAACGAATCGACCAACTGGTAGACACTTTTACAACACAAAGCTCCGGGTGGGTAGTGAACGGTGTGGTGGATTTTAAATTGTGCAATGCTGTATACGACCCTGTAGGCGGCTCCACTTACATACCCACTCCACAATATCTCTTGAATAAGAGAGCTACCCTGAATATTCAAAACGATGACGAATTCTGCTTTCTGTACTCGCTGCTTGCAATTTCACATTTTCAAAAAGATCATGCTCAGCGATTCACTATCTACAGACGCTATCTGAACGAACTTCACACCAAAGGCATAAAGTTCCCGATGACGATTGAGCAGATTCCGCTCTTTGAGACGCTGAATCCCGATTATGCCATCAATGTCATGTACTTTAACCCAGACGACAAGTCCTTTACCCCTCTATACGCAAGTGCTCACAGGGGTAGGAAACATATTTCAAACCTTCTTTTGCTTGATGATGGTGAGAAGCGACATTATATTGTAGTGCGTAACCTTTCCGCTCTCTTAAGCACCCGAAATTCGAAAGGAAACCGAAGTTTTCCATGTCCCTATTGCCTCTATTGCTTCACAACCGCTGCCGGCAAGCACGCACACATGGACGAATGTGGCAAGCACGGACTTCAGTCCGTGCGATATCCAACCCGTGAAACTTGCAACCTAAAATTCTCAAATACTCAACACGAGATGCCTGTCCCGTACGTTCTTTATGCTGACTTTGAAAGTTACCTGACTCCAAATGAAAATGCTGCAAGCAACAACTCAACTAAACTTCTCGATACGCATACTCCCAGTGGATTTTGCTGCCTGACTGTGTCATCTTTTCCTCACTTGAATGATAACAAACCGTGCGTCTACTCGGGTCCTGACGTTATGAGCAACTTCTTTGCTCATGTAAAATCTGAGCAGACCCGAATTAATAAAATTCTTGCTACGAACACGCCGATGAAACCTCTGTCACACCAGCAGAAACTAGACTTTGATTCTTGCACCGCCTGTCCCTCTTGCTCTACGACTTTCACGCCTCACAATAAAGTTCGACACCACTGTCACATGACTGGCAACTTTATTTCTGCTCTTTGCTCGCCTTGTAACCTAAAAATGAAATTTCGTAAGCCCACAAAATCCAAGAAACAGAAGACACCCAACTATTTTCTTCCCGTCGTCTTCCACAACCTCAAAGGCTATGACTCCCATCTCATACTCAAACACATGACAAAGGAATTTGCAACGCAAGAAATTAACGTAATAGCCACAAATATGGAAAAATATCTTTCTTTCGAAGTGAACAACATCAGATTTTTGGACTCGTTACAATTTCTAAACTGCAGTTTGGATGTGTTGGTGAAGAATCTGTCTAAAGAAGACGATTCCAAATTCTTGCATTTGCGTCGGCTTTTTCCGAACGAGTTCAAATTGCTCTTGCGTAAGGGGGTATTCCCTTACGAATACATGACATCGGCCTGCAGAATGACCGAAAGGACTCTGCCACCCAAAGGCTGCTTTTACAGTAAACTGACCGAAGAAGACATTTCCCAAGACGACTACGACTACGCACAGAAAATTTGGCAGACTTTTAATATGACTTGCATGCGAGACTATCACGACCTGTATTTACAGACTGACGTTATTTTACTGGCCGACGTATTCGAATCGTTTCGAAGCATGTCGTTGGAATTTTATGGACTCGACGCACTCCACTACTACAGCAGCCCCGGACTGAGCTTTGACGCTTGTTTGCGTATGACAAAGGTGAATCTGGAGCTCATCACCGACCCTGACATTTATCTTTTTGTAGAGCGAGGCATGAGAGGTGGCGTGTCAATGATTTCCAACCGATACGCAAAGGCTAACAACCCGTATCTCGCCCAAGGATACGACCCTACCGCTCCAAACAGCTACATTATGTACTTGGACTGCAATAACTTGTACGGATACGCAATGTCCGAGCCTCTCCCGACCGGCAAATTCAGATTCTTGGGCGACGATGAAATTGACAATTTCGACTTGGACTCTAAATCGACTGACGATGACTTGGGGTATTTGTTGGATGTGGATTTGGAGTATCCGCCCCATCTCCACGACGACCACAACGACTATCCCCTTGCGCCTGAAAGACTGCACATACGACCGGACATGATATCCCCTTACGCAAAGTCCGTTTCTCAGAAAATTTCGGCAAAAATTGGCGCTGGGGTCGAAAAGTTGGTTCCCAATCTCATGACAAAGACTCGATACGTCGTTCACTACCGCAATCTCCAGTTCTACATCAAAATGGGGCTGAAATTGGTTAACATTCACAAAATTCTCGAGTTTCGCCAAAGTCGGTGGTTGAAGAAATATATCGACTTCAACACATCCAAACGCCAAGTTGCTAAATCTTCGTTTGAAAAGGATCTTTATAAGTTGATGAACAACTCAATCTATGGTAAGACCATGCAGAACAACAGGAAACATATTGATGTGAAGCTGGTCATGACTGCGAAACGAGCCAAGCGATTCGTGGCCCGCCCGACTTTCGAGTCGTATACCATAATAAACGAAGATTTAACAGTTGTGAAATTGACAACGTCCAACGTCTATTTGAACAAGCCCCTCTATGCTGGAATGTGTATTTTGGACATATCTAAACTGAAAATGTACGAATTCCACTACCAGCATATAATACCACTTTACGGAAACGCTTGCAAACTTCTTTTCACCGACACAGACAGCCTTTGTTACCATATTTTCACATCTGATGTATATACTGACATGCAGCTTAACATTGATGAATATGATACGTCCGATTACCCCTGTGGGCACTTTTTGCACAGCCGCAGCAATGCCAAAGTCATAGGCAAGTTTAAGGATGAGTGTAATGGCGAAGCAGTCTTGGAGTTTTGTGGCCTCCGCTCGAAAATGTACAGTTTACTCTTACCTAACGATAAGGAAAAGAAGACTGCTAAGGGAATTAAGAGGGCGTTTGTGAAGAAGTGTATTCGCCACGCCGACTATAGAAATTGTATTCTTGAAGAGAAGGTAACATCTTCCAAATTTCGTGTTATACAGAGCAGAAAGCATGAGCTACATACCGCTGAACTGTGCAAAGCGGCACTTTCCCCTTACGACGATAAGCGTTACTTGCTAAATTCGTCTGACTCTCTTGCATATGGCCATGTAAATATTCCATCTGGTGTAAATATTGCATAAAGATATATGGAAATTGTTGAAATCTGTAGTTTGATTAATTGTCCTATGCGAAAATTGTCGAACACTGTAGATTTTTGACTTGGACTCTGCGAAAAACACAACGAACGCTGTAATTATGTAAAATAAAAGGCCTTGCATCATCATATAAGACGTTTTGCAATCGTATTGAACTGGATATTAGTTGCGTTGTAAATATTCGAACTCTAATATAAATGTTGAACGCTGTTGCATAATCGTGCATATTAATTAAAAAGATTTGTGTTGAAAAAAAATTTAAACTCTACTGTGTTCGTTCTTTCATACTTATTTAAATTGCTATATACACTAACAAGATTATGGCCTGGGTGCTGGGTAATAAGATTCTCGCTCACCATCATCAAAGAAGTCCATTGATCATAAAAGAAGTCATCAAAGACGAGCGTTGATCATAAAAGAAGTCATCAGTCAGCTCATCAAAGAAAGTCATTAGTCATAAAAGGCTGCGTTCCTGGGGCAGTCGGTCATTAAAAATCAATTAAATATTAGATCAAAGACGACCGTTGGTAATTAAAAATTCGTTAATCGTCATATCACACGAAGTAATTAGTCGTCAGCGAAGATCCGGAAATAAGAATTAGTGTATGTCCAGTCCCAGCGCCGCTTCCGGTGACGCACTTCCGGCGGGGCGGGGGTTGCGCTGCTAATTAGGATTCGCTAATTGTTATAATTAATATGTTATAATTAATGCAAATTAATATAATACGTTATAATTAATATTAACTAATTATGTAATCTAATTGCCCTAATTAAGATGACCTAATTAAAATGACCTAATTAAGCTGATCCCGACCTTTGGCCTTGAGCTTTGGCCTTGAACTTTGACCTTTGGCCTTGACCTTGGCCTTGAACTTTGGCCTTGAACTTTGACCTTTGGCCTTGACCTTGGCCTTGAACTTTGGCCTTGAACTTTGGCCTTGAACTTTGGCCCATTATTCGTACCCATACCCGCCGAAAAATGGCTGTGGTAGACGCCTACCTTCACTACTATTACTAATTAGGTTAGATTAATAATACAATAATCTCTGTGGGCCCTGAGGGTCGTGGGCTCGTGTGCTTTGCACACACTTCACACATGGTAGCTGCGCCACAGAAGGCCGTAAATTTTATAGGGTGTGTTTATTTTTGCAGCGCAAACAATCAACTCTGCACTGAGTTCGTACCAATGTATCGTCATAACGTGTCGTCATAAGGTAGGCTATCGTCATAATGCATCGTCATAATATATCGTCCCAATGTATCGTCATAATGTATCGTCGTAATATATCGTCATAGTAATCATTCTGACGCCAGCACAGTGACATCAAAGCGGTTCATAGCTCATGCTATTCTCACCAGATATATTATACCTTCAGTATTTCTATAAATTATGTCTTTATTTGTTCGGCTCTTCAGCCAAGACTATGTAATGACCCAGCGGTGAGCACTATGACCGAGAGCCATATATTCGGGCTACTGCTGGAACATGTGCACAATAGGCACGCATAATAAGTATGGGCCTATGCACTTACGTATGCACCTAGGCCTATAATCCAATATAGAAATTGACTACAATTGTCTACTTTTTGAATTTGAAATATTCCAACGACAAGCTGGATTGGCTCCAAATTCGCTTTGTAGGCCTACAGCCCTACACTCCTTTACAATGTGCACTGTGTTCAAAAGGCCGTGTTTAAAGGGTTGTTTGCACTCTGGCAGTGCCAGTCCCAAGCCTGGATAAAGGAGGAGGGCGACTCTGATCATCATTGATATGGCAGTGTCGTTGAACAGTAACAAGGGTCGGTTGACTCGGGTTAACAGATGTGGTAGCCGAGTTCAGTAGGACTGCATGTGAGGTCCCAGCTTCATAAGGCATAATGGTAATAATGCCAATAGCACACATCATAAAAGTGTTGTGTTCAACGACGGAATTTCAAGCAATGCCTACACGTTGTAAGTCAGTTTTGACTTTTGCAGGTCGCCCTAAATAGAAACGCGTGACGTCATGAGAGAAATGCTTTTCATCGCATGTCAAGACGTCTCTCTGCAGCAAGCTATATAGGCCAGTTTATCAAAATAGTAGACCTATTGCCATAACGCTTCATGTTTAGATAATAACGTACCCCAGTTAGGCCTACACAAAATAATGATGACGACTGTCTGTAAGATGAATTGAACATGACACTTTTTTAAATTTTGATAAACGTTCAACTTTACGAACTAATAAACGTAGCCTATATTTTCGCAGTAGCACCAGTAGCAATTTGAAAGTGAGCGAATGTGTACAGGAGGTCTATACGGTGTACGCAATGAAACGAATGGGCCACATAGCATTTGACTTTCCGCCAGGTGAAGCAGTGTTCTACTAAGCCAAAAACTAGGTCTTACAATCATTTCTGGCTAATATGTAATTGAGATGAATCAGCCTGATAATGGAAGTCCCAATAGCGACCTAGCCTATTATATATAATTATAAGCCTATATAGGCTACACAGTACACAGTATGCCTACACATGCGCAAAAAGTTTTGCTGCTTGTGCACATTTTAAAAATGAGTTGTGCCAAACAATTTGATCCAATTTTTGCTCATCAATAGCTATAATTAAGAATATCTAAGCTTTTTCTTTTGCATCCGTGGGGCCACAAAGTGTGAGGCACTGTTCGGTAAGGTGGAGTGAATACAATGGTGAAAAATTTTATGTCATAAATTAAAAATGCCTGGGTGTGCAAAAGTTGCATTTTGATATGGTTAGTTGTTTTGCAAAATATGTTGAACTAATTCCTTTGTTAAGAGGTGCCCCAACTACAAAGAAAATCGAAAATTTTTGACAAAATTTGCAATTTTTCGTGAAAATGTACTTTTGGCCATAGGTAACCTAAGATAATAACCAATTGTTGCAATGCTGTTTAATGATGATAGAATTAACTACCATATTCCATATTTTAATTAACTACCATATTCCATATTCCAAAATTCGCCTTCATTCAGGCCTACATTAAGAAGTTTCTGTCAGTTTATTCTAATAGAGGTGAAACTCTGATTTAGTGTTAAACGTTTTCATAATTTGTCTTGATGCTATTCCTGCCCGAATAAATCCATCTCTTGCAGTCTGACCACTGACTTTTGCCGAAGCTTCTGTAACAAGACGTATGCATCGCTCTGTCGCTTGGGTGTGGCATGGAAACAGAGAAATTTTATGTGCCTCTGCAACACTGTTTGATTTTACATAATTTGCAATATCCTTGTCCGGAATATGCTTCATGAGAGGTGGCTCATATCGATCGATCGTTTGCCATTCGACTAGGTCAGTATAATCCTCAGAGTTAAAGTTGAGTAAGGGTACTCGAAATTGTCTGATTTTTGTTGATAATTCATTTTCAACTCTTGCTGCAAGTATTCTTCTGTATGCTAATTCACGGATATGAGATCTTTCGTCGGTCAACATTGCAAGCAATATATTTTCTGCATGCCCGAAATATCCATTTCTTTGAATAACTTCATCCACAATGTCTCGTAAATTTTGTGGCAGATATCTGGAATATTTTATCATCCTCCACAAGTGCTTAGAGCCTTCAGTGCATGCTGACTTCGTCTTGATATGAAACCAAACTGGTGCATAAACTTTCATGATAAACGTGGCTAGCGTTGTAAGATTCTCACTTGGACATTCGGTTGCTATATACAATCTCAAAATTCTATTTGCTGTTGTCAACCACCTTGAGTGGCAAACAGGACCTGGCTTTTGAAAGGCAAGATCTGGTGAACAAATTCCGTATGATACAGCTTTACATATATTGTACAAATATTGCTGATCGGTACTTAATTCGATACCTTCCATATCTGGGCAATTCTCGAACTCAATTGCGTTGTAATGTACCAGAGGTAATGATTCACAGTTTCCAAGAGCCTTGCCTATGTTTCCTGAAAATAGTGTTGGGCCCTGTGTTCCGCCATCCAGCCTTTGAATTAGATGTCGCAGAGGCAATTCGTTGGCATGCAACATGCAAATAAACCAATGCAAAGGTCTACCAATTTGTATTTCCAAAAGACGTATCATCCCTCCAGTTACACCAGTATTGACATTGGTTCCGTCGCAACCAATAGCAACTAAATCTTTAGTTGCTGTTTCGTTATCTAACAGAAACTTGTTGATACTTGTGTGAATATTTTTGGCTGATCCACTCTCAGGAGTGACATGACCCAGATATTGTGAATTCGGTTCAAGTACCAGTGTTATGTGCTCTTGAGAAATTATTTTAAGATACGATTTCTTGCCATTTTTCATTTGCACTCTGGTCCTATCTTTACGTCCATCGAAGTACAATCCAGATAGTTGCTTTACGGAATTGCACTGTAGACGTTTTCGAACTTTTGATCTTTCTCTTCGAACTTTGCTGCGATCGATCACCATAGATAAGTCTGTGTCGTGCACAACACCAACATCCTGTAAAACTGCGGTAGCAAGAGAAGCAGCACAGCGATCAGAAATTCCATGTCTGTCGCATTCACGAGCCAAAGTAGGTAAATCCGAGCGCATTTGTGCACTTTTACATTTTCTTGAGTTAATTGTAATCAGTTCATCGTCTGATTCTTTGTTGTGTAATACTGTTGACATATCAGTGAAACTACCTGTTGAAGAACTTAATTTCATATCTGATTTCTTGTGATTTGGCATATCTGAGTCAAAATAACTGAAACTACCCGGCTGTGAGTGAGTGACGGAAAGTTTAAGACACTTGGCTGTTGTAGCCCTCTCTATTTCTTTGCGTTTCCTTGCTTTTCTTCTTTTAACAGAGTTAGTCATATTCACATCAATACCACCAATCATCATTGCTCTTGTTTTCCTTTGATCAATGAGAAATTTTCGTTCTGCCATTGGAACTTTTCTATCCTTTGCACAAGTGCAATTATTTATTTCCATACATTTACAAGCTGCAATATCGAATAATTGAGTTTCAGATTGCTTCGCAAATTCTTCAAGTTTAGATATGTATTTCTGGTCGTATTTCCGAGATTTGTATGGTTTGAGCAAGTTTCTGTACTTGTCATGATAGAGTTTTAGCTTCTCTACTACCCTTTGATGAGATATTATTGGTATTGAAGACTTCAACCACAAACCTGCTATTTGCAGTGCGATCGGGATTGCTACTTCTGCAAACATTGGTTCCTTTGAAATCGGAGTAACTTTTAGTTCGTTTCGTTTAAATAAATATGCTTTCATCACGGTGTTGTACGTTGGTAGCATATTTACCGGCATATTGGAAGAACCTCCAAACACGGGACATCTTGTCAACTGTCTTGTTTTCGGTCTAAGACTTTTAGCCTTAATGTCATTCATTTCTACTACAACTTGTCGCCATAAAATTAAGGTAAACACTAAACACGTAGTGTTTTAAAGAGAGTTAATGCCAACACTTCCAGACAGCAGACGCCATGCTTGTTGCTGAGCGTTTTTACGCTGGTACCATGCTTTACATAACATTTCTGGATGGTACCATGCTTTACATAACAATATAACATGCTATCGACAAGTTCATTAGATTTTATTAGACATTTTATTTGAATTTTTAATTTTATCTCAATCACAACCCATTTAATTGAAATCATAGACCAAAGCACTTGACAATGTATGAATACTTTTACACATATTAAGCATTTTAGAGTGCCCAAATAGCAAGATAGGGCCTATTTTTATTATTTAAGTATTAGACAAATTTTGACAAAATAGGCTTATGTAGGCCTAAATGTAGATTTTATGGCAAGTCTGGAATCACTTAAATGTGACAATAAAATGATTTTGGACAAGAATTCTCTTTAAAAGCATTATTATCATTTGAAAACTTGCTTTGCAATGTGGTTAAGTGGTTCACAAACTTTACTAAGAAAATAAAAAAATTCGATTTTTTTTTTACAAATTATGGCAAATTTATGATGCCGTTGGGGCACCTCTTAAAAAAGGAATAAATTTAAAATATTTTTCACATGAACTTCTTAGATCATAATGCAACTTTCCCGCACCCAGGCATTTTGAAATTCAAGAAAAAAAATTTTCACTCCACCTTACTGTTCGGCCGCACATGTTGAACATGTCTTAATCCGGCCCTTGGTGCTTCGGAAAGTATTTGAACACTCCCGATATGAAATAACGTAAAAATGAAACAATGCATTTGCTAACATGAAAGAAAGAGGCTAAGGAGGAATTTAATTCTGAAGTTCCTATGTTTATGTGAAATAATTGTACGGTATAATTAAAAGATTACGACGATGTTGCGTTGTCTTATTACAAACAATGTCATTGCCCCATTTGCGAATTGAGGTCTGGGAAGGTACAATTAAAAAATGTAGGCTACTATACATTGTGTAATGTATTGGCCGCCAAGGATCCGCGGTGAGAGCACACGACGATTCTCCGCACCCCATAGTCAGCTGATTCAGTTGCTTGTATACGCTTGCTCACGGTCGAGTAAACACCACCACACCATTCAGCAAAATCCTGACTGCGGCCTTGGTCTGGGCGTTAAAATTTCAAAGCAGGTTATGCTAGACCTCTTGTTTGGACGAATACCTTAAACTACATAAGAAAGCATAAAGGCATAACATTGAATCAGTCCGAGGTGGTCTACTCTTTGGACGAATTATAATTATCTGCCTCCTGAATTCCGACCTTTTTCAGTTCATCCACATCATTACTAATCACACAGCATCATCTTCCTCAAGCTCCTTTATCCATCACACCTCGGGTTTTCATTCGAAACTAAAGACAATGCTTTTCACGAACTCTTACCCTGTCTCATCTGATCCTCCACCCTTCAATTCCCAGCTCAGACGACACCCACCTTGGCAGCTGTTCCGCTCCTCTGATCCTATGGTGACTCGACCCGGACCGCCACGGACTTCTCTTACGGACAACCCTTCTAACTCAACGCAGCGCTCATGAATAAACCGGTGCCCCGCGCTTGGTTTTCGAGTGGTGCCTTAGAAATTTGGAGATGACGATCACGATTACGATTACGGTCTTTCACCATAACCCAATGAAATCTTTCTACACAACAACAACAACAACAACAACAACAACAACAACAACGTGCGTGTTCCCCAGATGGCGACATGATCGTGACAAAACGACTACCGGTACTTCAACGGCAACAGCTGTTGACGCTATTCTCTATAATATATTATGTTGGTCAAGTAGACTATATATACAGTATAGGCCTACAACTATACATGTAGTCTCAGAGATTCAAAGAAAGATGCTTACCTAGGACGAACTCACTTTTATGTCAATGTTCCTTTGCAATATCATACCTGCTTTCGTAACTATTTTGTAACGGTTCATCGTGAAGTGCTCTGAATTACCATTGATGGTTCTTAAAATTCATTAAGATGCATAACACAAGAGACAAATATCGTTCCGTGTCTCACAGATGTTAAAGATAATTAAGATTAAATTCATACTTTGGTGTAAATAATTAAAAAATCATCAAGCTCGTGCTGCTGTTTATATAATTATGTCCGGTACTGCGGTACACTGATCATCTGGTTCGTGTATAACAAAAAAGCTGCTCTAACAACAAAATAATGTCAGAATAGGAAAGAGTAGACTCTCTTTCAAGAAAAAACCGCATGAAACAAATATTAACAATGTAGACCTAATTGTTCACAAATCGAATAAACTGTATAAATAACTTTTCAATGTACATTCAAATACAACAGGTACCTCAGGAAATTCAACTAGTGTAGAACAATTGAACCGAAATATCGAAAAATTAATTGTCACTAGTCTTTCTTACAACGTCTTCACGTACTGTTCATTCCTCTCTTAGACGGAAGATAGTTAAAAGACCATTCTGAGAATGCTTATCACACACGATAGTTACCACCTCGTTCCTCTCCCTATTGTACTGCAAACTATTCGGGGAAATGAACTGGCTTCCATCTTGCTGCTGGCCAGTAAAATCCAAGAGATTGAGCTCAGCATCCAAAAGCTCCAATCGCCCACGGTCGATCAGCATCACTCGTCCATTGATGTCTGTATGGCTGATACGTTTATATGTTCTAAATCTCGACTGGCGTGTGATTGTGCCGTTCACGTCGATCTCCGATATGTTGGTCTTTACCATGTTTCGACTGGAAACCATGACAAATGTTCCGTTCGATTTCGGAATCAGGTTGTGGAAGTCAGCGAGATCCGGGGGCAGCCACATAACATGCTGCAGTGAACCGTTCGGGTTGTATATGAATACAATGCCCAGACCCGGTCTTGAGAGGACCAAGCAACCGTTGGGGGTTGTAGATAGATCAGGGTCGGTCAAAAACACCTCACTGAACAATATTGAAAGATCATACTCCTGTTTATCGTTCTTCGCTAGTCGCAAGACTGAAATGCGAAGATTCTTGCCTGCGTTCAGTAAGTACAGGCAGTTTGATACGCTGCAGGCCGCTATGCAACTCGTACGCATTCCTGGCAGCGGTATGACATCTTCCACCTCGGCGAGATTGTTGCGGTCGTAGACAGTAATAACCCATTCGTTCATCGCCCTTGACTTGCAATGAAGATAGATGGTATCGTTCATTACAGCCATACGGTAGACACGAAACGGGAGCGGGGACTGACACAAGACTTCAACACGAATCGACTCCAGAGCTAAAATAGTAGAATACTAGCTAGGATACTACGATACTAAACTTACTCAGTTATAAAATTACGGCAAATGAAGACACGCGTTGAAAGAATTTTTCTGAAAGTTGAGAAAGAATAATTCTTTCTTGACAATTATTGTCAAATACAATTATACTCAGACATCAATTTTATGAACCTTTAGCAAGTCCTTCACTTGCAATTGTACGTGCGCTTCGGCGTGAAACTCCGATACAGTGTCCACGCTGTAGTCGGGAGCGCCTCTGAGTAGTGTTTCGAATTTATATGCAGCATTTGCAAAACGAAGATGATATTCAAGTAGGCCTTCGTTGGATTTGCTTTATCAAGAGTTGCGCAAGGGACATTACTCGTATAGACCTACATACTTTGCTCGTTCCCGAACTAATTTATCTGTCGAGAGATCGTCGATTCAAATATTTCGGTTCTCCTCCCCCCCCCCCACCACCTTCGAATTCACTCGTCGAACGCTGTCACTGGGAGGATCTTGTGGGAAAGGATTGGTCTGATATCCCGTCCTAATATCGGCCAATGTATGTATAGACGATAGACCTATGATGAACCGCTAAAACATCACACTATATTTAGGATCAAGGAAACTTACTAATTTACTGTGATTCTAGTTTTTGATCGTCTATTCGATACGTTTGAAACGAGGTTGACTCTGTTTACTGTATCTACTAACCAGTGCCCTCCAGAGTCTTGAGGAGTTCGTTTCGAAACGAGTTGGTCGTTAGGATGCCACACCATTGCGGGCATACAGATCTCAGCCTGCTCACAACCAGATCAGCTTTTTCACTCCACACACATCTCGCCAGCTTCATAGCGTTCACTTCCATAGCTATGACTTTGATGAGGATACGTTGCATTAGCCCCGTCGGTAAATCGTTCAGCTAAAAATACAAGACTAATATATATTTAAAAGATAACCCACATGTTTGCACACCTTATAGCTCCTTCGTACACTAATGAATGCAGTATACAAACAGTTAAACCGAGCTGTCAGCCCCTCACTAACACAAATATGTCTATAGATGACACATTTTGAGAATCAACTTAACAGATCAAGATAACTTAAAATAAGCGAAAGCTTAGAAAATCTCGATATGCAAAATAGCGGTGTGCCTATGGAAGAAAAAAATTATGGATAAAGTTCCATAAAAGATTCTGGACTTGCGCTTACCGCTGTTGGATCAAATGTGGTGAGTTTTGCACGTTTAGCGTTTTGATCAAATTGATCATGTTGGAATACTGCTACAACAGAAATAGACGCATTAATTTTCAAACGCAAATACTTTTAAATAAATATTTCATATGCCTTGCCTTGCCTTCAACCATCCTCGACACGAGGGTTGGTCGCATTTTGGACAGTTCTTCTCCATCCTCTCCTGTCTTCGGTTGCTCTCAACAATTGCTCTGTTGATAA
>OX457037.1:16899794-16902294 GCA_949752735.1 Lumbricus terrestris | reverse complement strand
ATATGTCGTCGTTGGATGATAGATATTCAGTTAGCCATTGAATCTAATTTCATTAAATGTCATTGGATGATAGATATTCAGTTAGCCATTGACTAATTTTATTAAAATTAATGTCATTGGATTATAGATATATTCAGTTAGCCATTGACTTTAATTTCATTAAATGTCATTGGATGATAGATATTCAGTTAGCCATTGAATCTAATTTCATTAAATGTCATTGGATGATAGATATTCAGTTAGCCATTGACTAATTTTATTAAAATTAATGTCATTGGATTATAGATATATTCAGTTAGCCATTGACTTTAATTTCATTAAATGTCATTGGATGATAGATATTCAGTTAGCCATTGAATCTAATTTCATTAAATGTCATTGGATGATAGATATTCAGTTAGCCATTGACTCAAATTTTATTAAAATTAATGTCATTGGATTATAGATATATTCAGTTAGCCATTGACTCTAATTTCATTAAATGTCATTGGATGATACATATCTATTCAATTAGCCATTGGCTCTAATTTGATTAAATGTGCGTCTTTTTAATAAGCTTAACCTAATCAAATGCCCCATTATAGAAGTACATAAATCATCAGATGGAAAAGTCAAATGGAAATCAGAGATAATATCTGGAGAACGAACAGTAGGCCTACAACGTTCTTTAACCTGTGACTGACACTGCAAACCATTATTTAACTTAACCACGCTGAAGCAATAAAATTATTATATAATTAACTTTGCTGAGCAAGCCTATAAAGAACTGATTACCAGAGCGACCGTGTGGAGAATAGAGTTATCTATTTAAGAACGCAATCAGGTTGCGAGAAGACCAGACTGTGAAGATTGAATTAATTGCCAGTAGGCTATAGGTTAATAGCAGGGCTATGTAGACTGTTACATACAGTGTCTCTGTTTCGAATGCGCAACACTAAACTCATGTCCCAAGGCTATGTCTTCAATAGTTACCCTGTAGCGTTGTAGCCTACATAGAATCGAAACTTTTCATGGTTTGGCATAATAGCTTACAAAGCAAAGCATATTTTGAGTCATCGTTGTCTGTTTCAATCTTCTGCGCATCGCCTTTGCTTAGAAACTGTTTTTCTTCGGTGATTTCACTTCGTCGTTCAATGCGTCGTGTGAATCTATTGTGAAAAGTCCTGTCACTTGTAATTGCAGTCTAGGAAATCTAAAGCGCAAAAATAAAAGCCAGGCTTAGAGCTCCAGCTTATTCAAGAAAGAGAGAGGCAGACAGACAGTCAGACAGTCAGACAGACAGGCATACAGACAGACAGATACAGATATACATAGACAAACAGACAGAGAGGGAGAGATGGAGGGGAGAAATGGAAGGAGAGAGACGAGACAGATTAAAAGTGCTGTTACTTTGGTAGTAATAATTATATAGGCCTAGCTAAAAGAAATTTTAAACTTTTGGTGGGATCAATGTAGGATTTCTTGAATAGTAAGACTACTGAAGAAAATGAATTTGCTGCATAATTACAATATCTCATGCCTCGTTGAAACGTCGTACAGCAACAGAACTCTAAACCAATCAAACTTTCACTTGTTTCACACTAGGCAAATGCGGAAACGACGGTTTCTATTACAAGACCGACTATTCGTTCGTCATCTGTTCAAACGGAAACGCCTACGAACAGCCCTGTGCACCCGGTTCACGTAACTCCGGATATGACCACTACAACCACGGTAACCACTACTACTACCGCGATTTCTGTGACGTCAACCTTGTCGACTACGGAGCAGGCATTCCACACGGGTATGGTCACCAGGGTGCTGGCTATGGATACGGTCACGGTGCTGGATATGGACATGGTCCCCGTTATTAATCTGTAGGATTCTAATATATTGGTTTTTAGACTAATAAATGCAGTTGTGAAATTGAAATGCAATTACTAAAACATCGATATGTCTGCTGTAAATTCTTTACACGTATCTAAAGTTTCACTGCATGGACTTTACCTCTAAGTGGAGAACCCCCGCAGTCAGTGTTATCTAAATATCCATAATTGTTTCTATATATTCAGGTCACACAACACAAAACACTCAGACATGTACAACACCATGCGACCACAATGCATTGCGGCATCTAATACATTATGCAGACTCCACAACAATGCATGCACCTGGCTACTTTCACACAGAAAGGTGACCAGATGTAATTAACCTTCCTCAGTTAGCCTCGCGACATTTCGCTTTTGACATGTCTAGTTGTCTACCCTTCAAGCTGCAATCAGACTGTAGTGTTTGGCCTTTCGATTCAGCCGAACGTCTCTAAGCTTTCACCACGACACTTCAATATGCATTCCCATCTTCTCGCTTAGATGAGTTTTTTCTGTCTAGGCCGACTCCTCCTCCGTCTATGCAGCAAAGCTTATTTATGCGCTTGTCAACGAGAGAATTACTTGCCGAATAAATCAGTCGACATTACAGACGCAAGACAATGCACTGGGAACAATGCACTGGGAACAATGCA